>JAMKCH010057810.1:0-20186 GCA_023653785.1 Ophioderma brevispina
TGTGTTAAGTGTCTGGAACCAGTTGTCTGGTTGCAGGGACTAATTGTCTGGTGGTCTTGTGTCCGGTATCTGGTTCATAGTTTCTGCTGTACATATCACATTTTAAATTAAATTGTATAGAATAAAGGGACACATTATAATGCTAAAATTGGATGTTTTTTTTTCTTGCAATACTCCCAAGTTATTGGTCTCCCTATGAGGTTTTTTAAAAATTGTGCGAGTCGCACAGCGACGAGCACAAATTTTTTTTAAAACTCATAGCTAGACAATTGGCAGTATTGTGCTCAAATCCATCCAATTTATTACAATTTGATGACCAGCGGCCGATAAAATCCATAAAAAACTTCAATCCTTCCAGTTTCTAAAAGTGAGAGGCACGCAACCGTGGCTATTTTTGATCATCAACAACTGATGATTAATTGGCTTACTGTAATTTTGCGAAACAAAATGAAACAAAAAGGCCATGGAATTACACGCTTTATTCCGTCATGCATGCACAACGTGCAAACAGAAATAAAGCGTGTAAAATCTATGGGGTTTTGTTTTGTTTTCTTTCGTTCGCCCAAAATACAGAGTAAGCCTGATTAATTAGGTTGCCCAGGGCAAATCTATTCTTCGGGGCATGCATGATATATGCCCTGTGATTTCTGGATTTTGTTGGCAACAATTTCAAATTTAGGTATTAGCATAGGCCCTAATGAGAAGTGTTTTTGTTCGTATTGAAAAAAAATAAATTGCTTCCTACATCGGTTTTACAGCGGTTTATTAACACTTAAGTGCCTAAGGGGAAACAGGTTTTTTTTGCATAATTTCTTTTACCAACATGGGTTAATCATGTCATTTTGCCCCTTCTAAGCTTCGCCGCACCTGTGCATAAAATTGTAAGCGGGGTAAATGCATCGTAATGCTCTCGTTTTGAATATGTTTTGGTGAGTATAAATGGAGCCCATCATTGAGTTTATTTAGACAGTTGGCAGTGGGTGTTTGTTACCCCACCCCGTGTTATTTTTTTCAAACCACCCTTTTTTTTTTTTATGAAACAACCCTTTTACTGAACTCAATAACCCACCCTTTTACTTTATGGGCTGTAACACTTTGGTGTGCAGTGGGTTTCTGAACCCAGAATCCAACATTTTTTAGTAATATCATTGGTCTTGAAGTCATACTTTGCTTGATGTGTCTACAAAAAACACTTTTTGATTTTTTTTCCCCGTATTGAATACATCATGGCAAACATATTCCACAAGAGGCGTTTGTATTTATTAACCATCAAAACACCACCCTTTTTATTTTCAAAAACCACCCTTTTTATGAAAAACACCTTTACTGAACTCAATAACCCACCCTTGTTGTACTTTAGGGCTGTGTACACTTGGTGTGGCAGTGGGTCTGAACCAGATCCAACATTTTAGTAATATCATTGGTCTTAGACGTCATAAGCTGTGTCTTGATGTGTATACACAAAATCACGTTTTGATTTTGTTCCCCGTATTGAAACATCATGGCAAAAACTAATTCAACAGAGAGGCGCTTTGTATTGTTTAACCATCCAAAACCCACCTTTTTTATTTCTGGACACCATTTTACAAAAGTACCCTCTATCCAATGAAATTCAGTATCCCACCCTTTTACCAATTTAGAATGTTAAACCAACCTTTCTAAAGCGTGGGTTACCGACTATGTAGAGTTATTGTTAGTGAGGTATGAAGGGAGGTGCATGATGGAGTTATGTGTGAAAGCATTTTTGGGTGAGTTAGGATGGAGTCACAACCGGTTCAGAATTTTTAGTGTTGTTTTTGTTAGTTGAGGCATTCATTGATGAGTTATGTTTTAGAAGTTTTTGGGTTTGGTGAGTTATGATGGAGGTTTCCCAATGATGAGTGTTTTTAGCGTGCTTGTTGGTGGCATATGGATAGAGTTCATTGACGAGTTTGGTTTAGAGTTCTTGGTGGTTCGCGAAAGCCAGGTGACCGCCTTGTATCTAGTAAAGGCCATTCCTCCATTATTTACCTTTTTAAAGGGCAATCCCATTAATCAATTTACCAATAATTCCTCAATTTACCAATAAAAGGGCCATTCAGGCCATTTCTCAGTAACCAATAAAGGGCTATTCCTCCATTGCCAAAGGGGCCATTCCATCATTTAACTTGGAAGGCAATGCAATGATTTAAATTAAAGGCCATTCCTTCATTTACCAATGAAAGGGACATTCCTCAATTTACTAATTATTAAAGGCTATTCCTTCATTTACAAATAACAGGCCATACTCAATTTACCAGTTAAACGGGCCATTCTCAATTAAAGGGGCTTATATGATTTTCTGAAAATGGTTAAGGCAGGCGTCAATTTGAAGCGTGGACCCACCCTCCTCACGTCATTCATCACCTTTCTTCACATGGGCCAATTATTTATCACGTTAGGATTTCACCACTACTTCACTTGCTTTACAAAAAACAAAGTCACGTATCATATTTTGCAAATTTGTTAGTCCAGGCTTCACCCTTTGATTTATTTTCCAAAGGTGGGCGCTTCACTTTTGTTCAATTTTGGCAGATCTGACGCTTCACCACCTTTCACCATACGAAAATTACATAGTCAAATTCGCTAGTTTCATCATACTTTCCATTGCATAGTTTAAGTAACAGATCGAATCCTGTGTCATGGGAGATAACCCACTGCCACAGACGACAGTACATTACATAAGATCCCATCGTCTCCTACATAAAAATACATACCAAAGTTAATACACACCTTCTACGCTGCAACATTCAACGTCCCACGCATCCAACGGACCACAACATGCTGTCACATTGGAAGTTGCCATCATGATCTTACACTGTTTTGATTTAAAAAACAAACGAAGTTTAATGGTTAAAAATGGACCAAAATTTGTAATGTTTTCCAACCGTGTACCCCAGAAATGTTTATGTTGACACTCAGTACAGGTCAAGAGCGTGACACAAAATCTATTCACAAGGAGGTCAATCTTTCTTTACGGCGATTCACTAAAAATCCTATACGCTTAAAAAGGCACAATTGGGACACTATTAATCTTCTCAAAAACATCGGAAATGGGTAAATTTGGCATGAAACAAATCATATATAAGTTATAACCTTTGATCGTTTCTAGTTCTACCTATGTGAATAAACAAGAATTATTTCATATTCAAACTAGGAATATATCACGGTATCGTGTCCTAACCTGTCCTGACGTAATTAATCCTTTCACGCGGCTTATAGAATCAAACTTTTTCGGAGAAAGTTTGCACAATCTCTTCGCGTCGTTTTTAAAACTTAAACATGTTCTTTTTTCACCCCTGAAACATCATTCCAAGTTAGTATCGCAAAGGACCAAAAACTTTTCATTGCATTCATCTTATTTTAAAAATATTAATTTTTTAGTTTTTTAATTTTGGTTTTTTCCTGTTTTTTTTTAAATATATGTGAACTGGAAATTCCCTTCTATAATTGTATCATGCATTTTATAATGGTTAACGGTGGCATTTCGTGATTCAAGCACCTGCACCTTCTGTTTATAATTCATGTTTCACTAAATAGGCCTGGAGGAAAGCGTATGCACCAACACCATTTTTATTTTTGTTTTAATGGGCACTTCCGTTATTTTGCACGGGTCCCATCTGGCCACTGTTACTCTAATTTTATGCCATTTAACGGACAACCAAATAATTCATACTTTCTTACAGAAATTAGGACCGAATTTGCACGTCAAATTTACTTAGGTACAAACACATGGATTACTATACTCTGGGTCCTAATTTCTTGGACATAACAACGCGGGCGTTGATCGGTGCGTGACATGGAATGCTTCTACGTGCAGCACGATGCATGGTGCGGCAGCGTTTTGGGCGGGGAAGCTGGCGCGGCGTCATTTAAAAATGTCCAAAGAAATTATGATCCAGATTATAATGCTAACGTTTCAAATGATATAAAAATATCAACTTTCTTTAGGTTTGAGTTGTGGGACGAGGCTGTGGATCAGAAATTTCCCGTAACACCATCCACCAACAAAAAGGATACTTTGGAAGACAATCGTAGTGCCGTGTATGTGTGCCTTCAAGCTTACCTTTCGAATTTCACACCAGTGTTTTTAGTATATGGAACAAGCATTAGAATTTGTAGGCAAAAACACATTTGTTTGGAAATCGAGGGCGCCCTCCTCGGGAAATCTCTGCGTCAGCCTTTAATACACCGACTTAGTGTTCAATTCTTAAACAGCCCACTTTTTTTGGCATTTACTAGTACAGTACTACTAATCTCTTACTGTATATACCTACTACTATAGAGGTTCTAGTACTAGCTACAAGTATTTAGCAACTAAAAAGAAACAATAATAGTATCGAAAATATAAAGAAGACAAGAAAACATTAAATGCACAATTAAGAATAGATAATACTAATTTTAATACCGAAGGCATTGTCCCTTTTTTTTTATTCACTGTTAATCAGAATTGCAGCGTACTTGGAATGTTACGTCAAATGCACGGACCCAGTTTAGATTATTAAACGACTTCTTTGTGAAGAATACTTCATGTTGTCCATTGCCCTTCTGCAAACTTTATCAAAAGTATTTCCGGTAATGATTTTTTTGCGTCACTGAGGGATTTTCCTGTGCCTTTCCCTTTTCTCCTCATCTGACACAACGATAGTGCATGATCGGAACAGATTTGAAGATGAAATGTTTAGAAAGGGTTGCCTATTAGGCTGAAACATTTTTATGTGGTATGGTATGTTGTTTTGGGGGGGGATGTATCAGGAATCCACGAATAGGTAGTATGTGAAATTTGGACTGTGTTTTTAAAGCATTTCTGGGAGAAAATCATGAGGTAAACAATGTCAGTGAAACTCACTTTAATTCGTATGCAATACCCCGTCCTTGTTAGTCTGTAGGGTGAGCGTGTTGTGAAGCCACACTCACAATTCGTATGGGATTATAGTTTAAGCTTCAAAACTGTTTCACCTTCACTATTAGCTTTTTGATGTCTTTCAAGCTTTCGGTCTTTCACAATCATCTTCACCAAGTTCATTTTTATTACAAGACCATTACTACAATTATGATCAAATCCTGAATTCCCAACCTTCTTACAAACAAACAGTCACGCAGGTTTCAAAGATGCAGCCACATTATTATTTTATTTTGTTTAATCCAATGTTCCTTCAATATCATTTTTTGTTGTTATAACATAAAAACAAAGATTATAATTATATAAATAACCTGTTTTACTACAACCTCTTGTTTTTTACTACCGCTCTTGTAAACTTTTAAAAAAACCTATCGTTTTTAACTGGTTTTCCTTGTTCCAGACAAGTTCCAGGTTTGCATTGTTAACTTTGACATGGTGTATAGAATAATGTACCCTAAAAATGATCATGTTTTTGATTTTGATCATCTTTGAGTTATTGTGTAACCCCCGTGTTTATAACATAATAAAAAGAAAATGTGCAGATTTATCTAGCGCTTATCACCATTCATACAAACGCTTTACTTTATTCCGCTGTTACTAGGAAATCATCAGAATCATTTCAATTTCATCTAGGTGGGCTGGCTTACGGGCGCTCAAACCTCTCCATACTTAGATTGTAATATTGCCCATAACAACTCCCCATATTTCGCTTGGGTGACCGAGCAATTGGAGACTACGTATCTTGCCCAGGGACAACAAACACGTGACTTCAGCGGGGCTTCGAACTCCACGAACTTAGGGATCATAGTCCTGCCCTTATCCGTTGCGCCACAAAGAAACGTGCTCTCAATTAATATAGTGAATGTATTTTAATATCAAAATGCATGCATACTCTACATTGTTTTGTACACCAAGCGATTCTGATGGACGAAGGAGGTATCAGATCCCCAAAGACCAAATTTGAAGGTCTTTGGATCCACTGAGAAGTGAAGTGCAATTACTGTGGGTACATATACGCTCGCCACAAAATACGCCTGTTTATAGAGACCCCCTTTAAAGAAATCAAAATAGATATAAAACAAAGCGAAAGTGGGGGGACTGGTTTTTTCATACTCCGTGCATACGTCTCCTAAACAACGGGTCATTTTCTGTGGTAAGGTGTCAACTATGCACCTAACCACCCTAAATAGTGGGCAAATTTTGACCACTATTTCGGCGTAAGGTGCATAGTGCACTTACCACGGAAATGACCACATTGTTTTTAGATGTAAGGACAATACCATGGATTTACATTTATGTTTGAGTACAAATTACGTGTAACTCTTACTACATTGTTAACTCCTTACAATGTCAAAACATGTTTTGGCTGTTACAAAAAAGCTTTTACGGATTTTTTTCGCCCAGAGTGATTTCACTCTTGGGGTCAAATGCCAAGAGTGAATCCATTTCCAAGAGTGAAAACTACATCTAAAGATTTTGCATTGTGCGTGTGGGTGCGATCGTGTGTGGGAGTGTGTGTATGTATATATGTGTGTGTTTTTGGGGTGTTTGGGGAAAATTAAAAAACTATTACATTAAAAAAAAAAGAGTGAAAATTACTACAAAGATTTTTTTTTTTTTGCGTTTTGCATTGTGTGGGTGGGTGGGGTTTGGGTGGGCGCGCATAGTATGTTTGTATTAAGGTATATGTATGTGTGTCTGTGTATGTGTGTGTAGGTGTATTATGTGTGTAATGTATATATGTGTATGGAAGATGCACACACTCAATAATTACGGATAGTTTCAATTGAATTGTTATTCTTCTTTTGGCACAAGTATATTCTCCATAGGCTGAAGTATAGGGTAATCTACTAAACAACAAACATTATTCACAACAATGCTGAATAAATGGTTACATGTAGATATTTGCAAGCATATATATATTATATTTTATTGGAAGAAGGGTTTTACTAAGGTAAGGGTGGACCGTATCGCGTTACAAGGTAATATCGCAAAATACTTGGGTATATCTCCGGGGTCAATAGGATGTCCTGGACGTTTAAATAAAAAATTTACTTTATTTGATGTTAACTATTTCGCCTGAAAAAAAACTTAGCTATGATTAAGTGCAACGAGAGATTTCACATATCAGGTGTCCTTTACAAAATTGAAAGTACTGATTTTGGCCCTGATGAAAGCTTTCCGTCAAAAAATCCCTATCTGAAGGAGTAAGCTGGGCACATATTTCTTTGGTTCCAAAAAGTGTGATATTTCTAATTTCGTTACTAGGAGACAAATACGAAATTCAGCCTATGTTTTCTATTGAAATATAAGGCAAAATTAAATCACCTTTTCCTCTCTTTAAAGACATTATGTTCCAAATACCAAGGTAAGAATAAGACGTCTATTGGGGTCTAATCTACATGAAGTATTATTATGACACAATATTGGGCGCCCAAAATCTCCTGTTGCACCTTTAATTCCTTGGTTCCTAAAAGTGATGAGCTAATGATCAAGATTTACATTGATGTTGCTGAAACGTGTAGTTATTCCTTTACGAGGGGCCCCCCTACTATAAGGTTGTGTGATTCCAATTGGGTAAAAATACTGGACGATCTATTTCCGGGACGATCTACGCATAATTCCATATTAATGTCGGGCGAGCTTTATCCAATAATCAATCACCTCACTTTGGGATGCTTTCTTTGTTTCTTTCTTTACTCTTTGTCTGTATTTATTTCTTTATCCATGTCTCATATTTCTTTATTTCTGTCACTTATGTGGGAGGTGTCCGGGACCAAAGTATAAGAACTAAAAATTATTTCATTAAGTTCCAAACTAAAGTTGTATGTTTTTCGCCGGGCGGTCAATTATTGAGTACCAAAAGGTTAAACTTCACGAGACAAGGGTTTCTTCATTAAAATATTTAGTGTTATAGAGACTGGATTTATTTTCTACGGACGCTAGTGAAATAAAAAAGGAGTAAGAAAGAAACAAAGAAAGGGCATCCCAAAACCTCAAACGTCCCAAATGCCATAATGTTATAAAGTTACAAGAATAAGATGTCAAGTTCCGCCCTTTATTATGCCCAGGGGTGGAGTCCAGGCTTTTTTCGGGTGTCACGCTTTAGGCATGTTGTGTATGTCAATGTTAAAAATAGGAAAACAAACTATCAAAACAGTGCCTACTTGAAAATTTTACACTTGTGTAGGGCCTATACGAAAACTCTGCACAGTTAATCCTGTTTTAATTAGATCCGGGGGTAGGGGGCGAAGCTGATCTCAGTCACCCATGGTGTGTTCAAGGAGATGGCATTTAAAGATAAGTGCCCATTCAGGAAACAACAGGAAAAATAGCGTAGTAGATCGTCCAGGAAATAGATCGCCAGGTATAAATCATTCATTAATGCTTTCCCAAAGACGTTATTTTCCCGAACGCGTTTATTTCGTCAGGGTTGTTGCCAAGTTGATTTCAGTAATTCATTCGTTCAAATACCATCTTCTCTGGTTGAAATCAACATTTGACACTGAATTTTTAGACGGGGAAAAAATCATTAAAATGCTGTCAAAAAACACTTCCCCATATTCATAAATTTGAAAGCTAAACCAAAACATCGGAACAATAAGAAGGGGTCTTCCCCAGGATCAATCGGCAACAAGAACGATCGAATGTACTGTCGGTTTTGAGAGCGGCACACATAAAGCATATACGTCTCGATGACTGGACAGTTTTTAAATCAAGCTCCGTTCTTCGCAACAAATGCGTAAAGATCAGTGACGATTAACGCAAATTAATAAAACCAAGTGTTACGTTAAAAACCGAAAAAATAACTAAAATATACAGAAGAATAAATAATAATCATAAATTAGTAAGGAGTTTTAAAATTGGACGACAAGTATCGAGAAACCTAGCAGCTCAAAAGGGCACGTGGATGGAATCCTTGACGAGCGAAGTGGGAAAAGCGTCTCGACTATGCGGCCATTACGCCCATGTGGTTTGGTTACGTTATTTCATTCAGTTCGCGCGTAGGATTTTGTCAACATGGAGGTGGAAAAAACATTTCATGGTCTCTAATTGCACAGATTCTTGCTGATAGGTAGGAATATAGGTTAGTTATCATTTCAACGGCAATCAAATCGACTCATTTTGTATTCATGTCCATATTTGTTTGTTTATGTATTTTCACCCGGTTATCTTTTGATTTTCCTTGCATTGGGGTTGCCGTCGACTAAAGGCGGTGTGCTGGAAGGGATGGTCCTTAGTGACTTTAAAATTATAAACGGTAATTTTATAATTTTATTGCTTGAGCGAGATTTTTGTTATTTATTTTTATCTATTGATTGTAGGGGGCCCCCTCCCCTATAGTTCATACAGTTTGTTTTAAGTGAATAGGTATATGTGATTAAAAGTTAAGTCTTTTTCCTCCCTTGGAATAAATGAGAAAAAGTCCATTACGTTACAGCATATGGTTAGTTCCGGCAATCAGCTGATCGCAAGTAAATTATTTATCACATCGATTTGTTTGAAGTAAAGTTGTACAAAACAGGGAGGTAGACATTTTAAAGCTAAACGTTGATCAGTCATTCATGATCTCGGATATCCCAAAGATTATCTTTTTACTCTTTCAATACAACCATTTATAGGTGCTACCACTTCAAACCGGTTGGAAGCGTGGTAAGTGGATACCAACGTGAGTCGCAAACAATTATTGATTTTGATAACAAGAACTACACCAAATTAAATTTGTCTTAGTTCATAAGTGCAGTGCTGCGATCTCTGGTCGGTGGGTGAATCCGCCGGACGAGCGGTGTGTGATGATTTCATGGTGCTTGTGAGGGATTGTTGAGGAAAATCACGATTTCGAAATGTTTTCGACGCGACCCGACGGTAATGGATTCGACGTTCTTTATTAAAAGGAATCACAAATCACCGTCCAAAGCTCAACCCTTTCAAAAACCTTATAGGTAAAAGCTCACAAATGATATGAAAATAAAAGAACGCACCAGACTTCACTATAGCAAGAAATATATTGACCTGAAGCTTCGACGGCGAGGCGGCGTCATATTTGGGAACCGTGAGGAGGGTGGGTCCACGCTTCAACTTGACGCCTGCCTATATATAATTGGCTTAAAGCGGCATTTGTAATTTTCAAAAAACAACGATGGGACAGGAATGTACTTTTTGCACCATTTGAAGAAGAGCACGCCCGGGTTCATGTGACCTCAAATACTTTGTGTTACACTAGATTTTCTATTTTGCCACCAAAGCATATTATTGTCCATCTTGAATCGTATTGTCAAAAACTGTCGCCCAACCATAATTTGTCTTAGGTGTATCAGGCATGCGTTCCAAGGATCAGTTCCTTCCACCAGACAAGTGGTCTTCTGCATAATTGATGAACTCTCGTGACAATTCTACCACTGTCGCCCAAAGAACCTATTTTTTGGCGGGAACTTTGAAAAATTATCACCCAGAAAAGAAAACCTTATTTTAGAAAATTAGCAAAAAATAACCCAAAGACTCCATATATGTGAGTGCCCCTGCCCATTTTAGTAGACTAGAAGATTGGAAGCTCTCTAATTACAAAATCTTGGAAATAAGCATGTCAATGGGATCAGCCCAAGAAAACTGACCTTAATAGGTAATCTAGTGTGGTTATTTAAAAAATTTAAAGATTTTTTTTAAACAATTTAAATGTTTGTATCAATAGTAAAAAGTATGACACCTAAACAGAAAATGCCTCTTTAAGCCTTTAATAGTCTCCGTTTCATTTGGACACTGATATTGCCTTCACGTACATTTTTTCGGAAGGAATTATACCAACAAGGTCCCCAAATTGAAGCATTTTCATTAAAATCACCTCACCTATTCACAAACTTAACCCAGGCCGGGATGCCGGAAGTAATCCCCCAAAAGGTGCAAAACAGTTGCCCTTTGTGCTGATTTGTTTGATAAAAAGACCACCCAAGGTTACAAGAAAATTTGACAAGAATGTCCTTTTTGGCAATGAGATGTTAAAAAAGTCTAATATGACATGCGGGTTATTTCCACTTTTCAAAAGAGTCAACATTTGTGAATTACCATGTACAGCGCCTTTAAGGATCTGAAACTTACTGAAGGCGGTTTTTCACCATCGCTTCCAAAGGACAAAAACAACGCAAATAAATAAACCAAAGGGAAAAAAAACAAGTCTATTTGTAACAAGAACATCGTTGTGTTTTTTAGTCACAAGGACAGTCTACATTGCCCTCGGGTGGGCAAAGTTTATTTTTAAACGGGCGTGGAGTGTTCTTATACACCAGGATTTCCGCAATAGCCAAAAGCCTATTTCGTACGGTGTCAAAATTATACTTCCTTATTTTGATTAAAATTACATATACTGGACATATTTTACAATTCTGATTTGACCTTTGATCTATTTTCTGCTGTATCCCCCTAACTAAAGGTCAACAGAAAATTGTGGACTGTAATTTTTAATCTCTTCGATCATATCAGCAAGTTGGCATGTGTGTTAAAATGATGAGCATTTTTCACATTTTTAGCCCCTATATGGCCACCCCAGATGACATTTACTGACCCCTAGCTGGGAAGAGCTACTCATCTTAATTTTCTAGCATGCCTTGTGGTATATCCCCATGGGTCGCTACACACGGGGTAACAAAATCATTTTGTTACCCTTCTAGGTCGTGAAAAACCTTCTGGCCCATGGACTATATGGGAGGGTGGTCTCGTAGAGATCTAAGTAAAACAAAAAAAAAAGAGACTCTGGGGTCCCCTTCCTGTAAAAAAATCCTATAAGTTTTTAAGTGACATTCAAAAAGTTCGCAATTACTGTGAAACGGGCCGGCGCACATGTTATGTTGGTAAAGTACACAGTTCGAAATATGGCGATCTTTTTCAAGATCAAGAACTCACCCGTGGCGGATTTAAGAGTCACAGTGTCGGCAGTTGCTGACAGGGCCCCCCTTAAAATATGCTCTTGGGGCCCCCCTCAGATACCCCTAAGTCGCACTAAATGGCTCATTGCATCTACTCACGACACTAAGGGAAGGGCCCCACCTTAAGCTGCTGACAGGGCCCTTTAAATCCGCCACTGAACTCCTAGGAAAAAATACAACTATACATGGCTCATAGGTACGAATAAAGACTGAACAACCTTGGTTTCCTTTATCTAAAAATTGTAGGAACAGTATTTTAATTTTTTGTATCATGATTTTTTTTTTTTTTTTTTTACAAAATTTACTTCCTTTCTAGGAAGCATTGCTCGTCAAGTGTAATCCGGCAAATTCATTCTTTCCCCGATCACACCAATATTAAGCCCGATTTTTTTTTACTCATTCAATTATCGCGGTCAATTCATAAGCCCCCGATTGATACCATCCATCCCGCGGTACTCTCTTTACGATGATGTAACACCAAGTTGATGCCAATTAATTTTAAAGTGGAAGAACGAGCGGGGCCGAGTTCTTCCACGCAAAAATAACTGTGTTGCTGTTTTCATTTGTCATAAAGAGAGTAACCAGTTCCCCCAAATCATAATACCTTTATTTCTCATTCTTAAACGCCTTATAATTTAAATAATCTTTAACCCAAGTTCCTGATGCTTTACGGCTTAAATCAACAAGAAAGGACTGTCACCACCAAGTGACAAATCGAACACCCTGTTGAACGCAACGAACATGCGCAACAGGACGCAACATTGGCAGGGGCGCCGAACCTAGCAAAATGCAGTATGAGGCGAGCGCTTCAACCGCCAAAAACGTCCATATGTAGCCCGTACTACCTCAATGTTGAATTGAACCCGGGCATCACCAAGGAACTTGTTTACTTTTTCACAGCTGTTTACGAATGGAATGCAAGTAGCCTCTGTAGTGAATGTTTCCTTTTCTGTATCCTTTTCACTGATGTTTCCCTTTCAGCCTCCTTTTCTCACAGGTGGTTTGGTGTAGGCCATTAAAGGAGACATGCCGATGTCAGATCATAGCTGTTTCATAGGCTCTTCTGGTATTAAATTTCGGACCAAAAAAAAAAAAGAAAAAGAAGATCAAGAATATGACCCCTTATTTTGATTGGTTTATCCATTGCCCTACATCTTGCCACAAATTTTAATTCTACTAAAAATAGGATTTTATCTTAAAAGCACTATCAGCGATTTCTTCACAGTGTAAATGAATTGTAATTTTGGAATTGTTGTAGTAAGACCCTGTAAGTGGACTAAGCATAACACGCATATTTGTCAGATATATGATTTTTAATGCTTTGTTTACTAATAAAAGTCGGATCCCAACTTCTCCGTTCCCCTTGTTATATTTCCTGCTTATTTCTTTCTTTTTTCCATTTTCCCCTTCCTTTCTCTCTTTCTCTCCCTCATCCCCCTTTTCTTCTCTCCCTATCCTCTTCTCTTTTCCCATTCCTTTTCCCCTTCTCTTTCTCCCTCTCCCTCCCCTCCCCCTTCTTTTCTCCCCTTCTCGTCCCCATTTTTTGTTTCTCTTCTCCTCCATATTTTAGTGTGTCCGGGGGGGGGGGGGTTAGTGGCATGTGTCTCAGAACATCTTAATTTCCCCGCCGAAACGAAGTTCAGGAGGGGACTATAAATGGGCTCCGTCCGTATGTCGTCCGGATGTCCCGCCTAATGTCCGTCCCGTATGTCCGTATTGTCCCGTGAAAAAATTTCACCTGGAACATTTTGTCATATCTTTTTTCTGGATGTGCTAGAGTAGCCAACTTTGGTAGAGTTGTAGGAGGGGATCCCCCTACTCACCATGTAATTCATTCCTCCAGGCTCCTCCCCTGGGTTCTGCGTCAGGGGGAGGAAAAAAGTTCTCAAGGGAAAAGGGGAGGTCAATATTGCACTGAAAATGTCAACATTGTGTACAATTTATCTGGAGTTCTGTAAGGGCTACGATATTTAACTTGGTGGAAAGAAGCAGGTTTGATGAGTTCTCAACCTGATTAGATTTTGGGGTGTAAATATCGAATTAAGTATCTCATTTGCAATAATTTAGACATTTTCCCGCAAGGCCTGGGTACAATTTTCTGGATTCTGTAACGTGTAGAATGAGTTAACTTGGTGGAAGGACGTGGGCTGGGGAAAGAAACAAAAAGTTCTCGACCTGATTAGATTTTGGGTGAATTTTTTTTAGTAGTTCTAGTTGTTACCTGTGGGTCATTTCTTTTGGGTTGCCAGCTTGAGCCTGTTTACATTTCTTGGAAAATGTGAAAATACTTAATTCAATGTTTCCCGCTTTCCCAGAACCCCCCCGTATGAGTCCCCAATTTAAACTTGTGATCAATGATTATTTTTTCAAAATAGTGTTGCCACATTTAGTAAATTAGCATATTTCAACTAAATTTAGTGAATTTCAGGTATTTTGCATGCTGAATTGTACGATTTCTAGAGTCATTTTCTTGAGTAACCAGTAATTTTTTGGCGAGCGAGTGAATTGTGCCAAATTTTAGGGTGGACTGGTGTGGCAAGTTTAGTTGTAATTTAGTGATCGCGATATCCGGCGGGGACATATTTTAAACGCATCGCGTAATACGAGTTCGCCTTGGGGAATATTGCTCCTTGAATCTGGATTCAGATAAGTGGGCTCAATGTGTCATTTTAAACCAGACAGTGTTGAACAAATCTTGAAATTTAGATCTGGTACTTCACAGAAAAAGATGGGAATTCCCAATTGAACTCAGAAATTAAGTGGGTTGGTCTAGGGAGATGTACGCAGCAACAAATATTATAATTAAACTTTGAAAATGATCATTGCATTTTAGTCTTGCAATCTCATACTTTTAACTCAGTACATGTTGATATTTGTCGCATGTTTTAGAACAATATTAAACGCATTATATTTCCAATACATTTTTGTTACACTTACAAAGAGACAATGGGTTCTCCACAATAATTTGCTACTTTTATGCAAAAATCATTAAATACTTATAAATTATAATGGCAAGTTATAATAATTATAACAGAACTTTTTCTTCCCACCCATATTATAATTATAGGTTAAAATTTATGAATTATGCTGTAATATTTTAGCATTTTGATAAAACAAAAACAATCTGACTTTATGCCTCGCTCTTTGATGTAGGGGTGCAGTTAATTCAAAATGGATTTTGTCTGGCATTCAGTAGTGGCATAGCAACTGCCAGCTGATGGCAAAGATGGTCTTTGTTAAGTTCCTCTCCTAACTCCAAATTAAACTTTCCCCCATTAAAGGAAATATGTCAGATTCTGGATATTTGGAAATTTGGTATGGATGGAAAGCTATAAGTAGATTACATATAATCAAAATAAGTTGAAAAGTGTCCACATTTGTTGAGTATTTTGCCCTTTTAAATTTTCCGCCCATGCTTACTCGAAAACGATTCCCGACAAATCCACATCGGCAGGCAAATAGTGGACGTCAAACTGATGCCCATCATCATCGCAGTGTTGCCACTTTGACTATTCATGAACTGGCGATCGATGTGTGTTTTATATCAATAATAATTAAAACACAACGAAATGAAACAAATATGGCATTCTCTGGTAACTTATTTTCAATTTTCTTATTCTTCATTAATTAATCCATCATATTACATGTCAGCAATGAAAAAAATTTAACATTCGAGTCACCACGTGTTGTCTTTTCCTGTAATTGAGACCTTGGTGAAATATTAATAGAAACAATTTTGCATCCCTTCTCCAGCTGTCGCAAAATCCTAAAATATTTCATCAACACCCTATAAGTGATTCACCCATCGTATCACCTCTAGTACTTCTTTCTCTTTGAAGTACGGCATTGAATGAGGGGCATGTGCAGTGGGTGGGAAATTAAAATTCCACGTTAAACCTATTGAAACAGGTAGTCCGATAGAGAACAATCAATCCTATTCTTTATAATAAAGCATTCAAATCACAGAAGCGCATTTAGAGCTACTTACTCTCAAAAGATCTGACTAATCGTATTGCCTCAGGTATTCACTGTAATGTCACTGACTTTTGATCGAACACAAACGTCTTTGCCCTCTTTCTAAAATGTTAACATGAAAAGCCAGATTATCTAGTTTGTTCATGAAACAGGGTGATCGGCCCAATATTGTCTTTTTTCTGTCTCCTCTCCCAAGTAATCGACGCTGTCCCAAAACTTTTCTTCTGGTGACAAGAGAGTTGAATCTATACACGAATCCGACGGGGATGCCTCGAAAGGACACCCTCTACGTCGCCGCCGATTACTGGTGGGCATCCCGGCCACCAACACACAGTAAACACAACGCCGCATACTGCTTTTACGAGCTAACGAAAAAATAAAAGAAATTTTTACACCTACTTTTTTCTCGCAATTGTTTAACATTTTCTCAAACCGTTTATTCCATGGATTTATGGATGATGGAGGTCAGGGACTGGCATAAAATGGAATTCCAGGGCAAGTGTCTTGCTGTTGTTGTAAAAATTGAAGGTTATCCTTGCCCACTTGCGTGACTGCTAAATGAACGCTCATGGTTAGAAATACGTGTTGAAAAAATAACAGCTACGTGAGAAAATCATTTTTCGTAAATTCAAACATCCAGACAAAAATAAGTAACAACGAATGTTGATATATTCCGTGTACGTGAAAAATTGATGGGTTCCCAAAGAACCTCGATCGTATTTTGCTGAAAAACGAGACATCTTCCGATGCGGGTTTTTGATGTTTTAAGAAAGGACGCTTTCCATCCGTGCCCACGGAATCTATTTGAGATCTGAACAAAATTAGTCTCGTTTGTGCATGGAATGCGCTACGCCTGGACTATCATTACACGTGAAATGACGCGGCGATTTTTAAAAAGTTTTTTTAGATTTATTTGGCTCCGAACAGTTTAAATACAATCTATAGTAATAGATAAGGAAGACAAGAATATAATCACACACACCACACACCATACAGACATCAAAAGTTGAGATACCAGGATAGCCCCCCAAAAAAGGCCCCCCCCCCCAAATTTTTTTAAGCTCTTGCTACACGTTCAAGCTTAGTTCGTAGACGTTTTCATTTAGAATTCCCATTGATGCAAATGAGGTTTGCCATTCATGGGTCCGTGGGGTCCGTCAAGCCCTACTGCCCCCAACGTCATACATCGCATGTGGAATCAATTGTAATACCTCATTTGTATCAATGGGACTTCTATATGCAACCTCTAGCCCTTATTTCCAATGGGGTCCATTGGGGACTATTTAGGACTGAAATGGTACGATGATTTGTTTTGGTTTTTAACTGTAATGTATTGATCGATGTACGTGTAGTTGACATGTGGGAACTAATGTACCATGTTTTCTTAAATTGAAATTTTTGGGTGAAAACAACAATCGTAGTTAAAGCAAACTGAATGAAATAATAAAAAATAGCAATAAGTTCATTTTCCACTTCATTAGAACTTGGCAGATTCGGTGTGTTTTTTCTATTGGGAACCGATTGCATCTGTACGGCTGCAGACATTCACAGTCTTCATGTTCATTGGCGAGTGAATTTGTAACTTTTTATTATCGCTATTTGTGCACCCAAGGAAATTTACATGTTTTTCCTGAGCCGCCCATGGTGATCTACATTGGATAAGTGAAATAGTGTTGATTTTTTGCCGTCAGAACTGATCAATTATCGCTTTTTTGTGGTAACACGTACAAGGTACGCGGTGTAATAACAGAATGCAAAGATTGCCCCCAGTCATGGCGGATGGTGAGTGCGGCGGGACATCATAGTCCCGTCTGATTCGGTATAGCTCATGCTTATAACCCATTCGGTAGATTCATAACTCCAAAAATTAGTGTTGGCATATTGTAACTTTTCATTTGGCATACATCAAAATCTAATTTCCCGCATTGGTCATAACTTTGACGTCACAAGGAGAGCAAAAATGGGGGCGCTTTTGTCATGAAGCATGGGGAAAAATCCGCCCGTTTTCCTCCTCTAGTGTCTAAAAAGCAAAAAGTCAAATGCCTCTAATTTGTTATTTTACAATCAAATTGTTTATTTTTTCTCGGGAATTTGTGTGTATGTCATATATTTTATGAATGTAAGTCAAACTGGAGCTTGACAAATCTAATCTTGCCATATGTCCTTAAGTTTCGAAACCACGTATATTGCTATTGAATGTTTCATGAGCAGCTTGTGCATTGCTGCGTAGGATTCGTCTCTCTCCTAGGCTTTGAGATATGTCATGATTAAAGGGAATATGATCGTTTTGGTTATGATGTTCAGTTACAGATATGTTAGTTTGGTGTCAAAGAATAGTAGAGTAATATGATGCAATATTTTGGGGGGATTGTGCACTTGGTGATCAACATGAATTTTCCCCATATCTAGGGCGCATGTCATTAAAAATATTTTGCTATAGGCAATCGCAAGATTTGTCCTCTTATGAAATGGCGGCCTTTTCAAAATGGCTGCCATTACTTGATATTTATCCTATCCTCTCGATTTGAAGCTTAGGCTGATAAAGCATGACATTTGATGCACCTTGGATGTGTTTAGAAAGACTTTCGACCAAAATGGCCATTGCAGAGCTTATCCCATGCAGTAATGACGGCCATTTTCCCAAATGGCCGCCATTAACATCTATTTACATATTGCAATTAAATAATATGTAGGACAGTTTTTTTTCATACAATCAATTAAGTGAAAACAGTTTTTATTTGAGCATTTCAAATTTGTTGCATGACACCAGTGGGGCGGCCATTTTTCAAGATGGCCACCATTTATTACTCTTTTATAGTCTGTTGTAAAACTGTAACCGTTGGTTATAGAGTCATAAAGTCTTCAGTTATGGTATGCCTTAGAAATGGGTTTTTTGATTAAAAACACTATCAGATTATTCGAGTATAACATGTTTCATACTTACACATAGCTACCTATCGCTGTAATGAATGCATTGGTTACAATGTAGAGATACGTTCATCCTTATTTATGTTGAATGAAAAGGTATATTGTAATACCTACAATAAAAGGCATGCAAAGGCATGTTTTTTTGTCCTTCAACTGTATGTGATCCATCTTGATCCAACTTGAGTGCAACATTCTGGCTACCAACCAGTCTTAATCTACTGTCAGAAATGATGGCTTTGGGCAACTTTTACTGGTCCATTTACAAAATAACCTAGAGCGCTTTGTCCTCTTGATCGAAGCACCCAATAGTGCGCAATTAGGCTCGGAAGGAACTCTTTACCCAGAAAGGTAGAGCAAAAGATTTTCTCCCTCCAATGAAGGCAGCAATCACTGAGCATATCAAGAGTGCCACCTATCAAGTTGGTTAATGTTGGGCTCAAATGATGATTGCATTCCTGAGCTTCCATGGTCCAAGTGAATGAGGATGACATAGAAATGAAGAGTATTGGAAAATCTGGAACAAACCTTCCAGAAGTACGAACAGTAAGCCACGAACTTCCAAGTTTGTGGTTCCAAGAAGGGATTTTCATCTGGCAGGGTATGCCTGAAAGCAGCTCTTCGGTGTAGACTGTAGCAGACTTGAAAAAATTGCAACATCAAAAGAAGACATCTGCTCCTGATATAGATGTGGGCACTTCTGCTTTACCTTTTCAGAACGCGAGGTCTGAAGACTTGAGCAAAACTCAAAAATGCGGACAAAATGAAAAAAATCAAATTGCTTGAAAATTCTTGTGGGGAGAGGGTTTAATGAGTTATCAATAAAATGATGTTTGAAAAATCTGATTTGCCTTGTTGCCATGGCAACAGGGGGAAAAGGGGGGCAAAAAAACACAACATTAAAAATTAAATTAATTTTTAAAATCTCAAAAATTGAGTTTTTCTGCAAACCATTACTAGATTGTTTAAGAGTTAAATATTTTTTGAGAATAATATGTTTTTTTGTTTTTGTAGACATGTTTGTGTAAATAAATTCAGCACTAGTCATAGAAAGGCGCATCCTCCTGGAAAATCCCCAAATTGAGGTTTGAAATCCATTCCTGACACGTTTCAAATGGCTGATTTATGTAAACCTTTGAACCCTTGTAAATCCAGGTAGTGAAATGTTTTTCATGTCTATTATGGAACATAAACATTGATTCTCGTTCTACAAAATGCACTTTTAAAATACTGGGATATCACTTTTTTTACGTGTACTAGTTCATCGAATTGTGTCAATTTGTAATGTCTCAAAATTTGTGTAATTACATTTTCCTGTTTTTGTTTACTGTTATTCATACAAACAATAAATTGCAGTGCGGACGAAAAATCTTGTTTAAAAACTCAATATATTTTTTAAAAGTACAATGTATGAACATTTGCGCATGCGCAGAATTCATATAGCAAAT
>JAMKCH010057814.1:0-24879 GCA_023653785.1 Ophioderma brevispina
ATGTTTGCCATTTGAGAAAGATACAGCGGCCATTTTTACTCTATCCCATCATTCAATATTCCCCCCAAAGTACTTCTGAGTTCTTTCCCAAATGTTGAATGTACATGTACAGCCCAAAACTCTAGGTATCATCTTGAGAAATGAAGCAGCATTTTTTGAAATACCAAAATGATACAAACTGTTATTAAATACAGTGTTATCATCAGTTATGTGCTTTGGTGATGTCAAAATGCATGTTTTAATGGTAATCTTCTGAAAGTTGAATTACAGCTATAAACAATATGTCCTGTGTGTAAAAAAATAAGTCAATATCCACCACTCTATCTGACTTGAAATGTGGTTATTGACATCCTTACAGAGTTCCACACAAGATCAAACGATATCCTCCTCTTCAGAAATTGAAATGATTGAACAACCACCACATTGTACCTTTAACCCCTGACAAATCTAAAAGGCTTTCCTTTTAATAATCCACCTTCCTCACCGCACTCTGGCAGCCTGTTAACGCTTTGCACAGTCCTTCCTCGATCTTATCAAGAGGCCTACCATGTCCTGACCTTCTTTCCTCTTCAAGCAAGGATTCTTTTAGGTCTCTTTAACATTTCAACTTGACACTTTGTACAAGAGATACCTTTTTTTGAGCAAAATTTAATTCTTAACCCCAAATTCTACATGATTACCAGATCATGTTTCTGTACAGCACTGTACTGTTCAACTTTTAAAATATAATTTTTATCACCCTGGTTGTTGCTAGACTGACAGTTAAATCCAGGCACAAGAAGTAGATGCATGCACACTATTTTTAGATGATCTGATAAAATGATTCTAAATATGGACGTGCAACCTTGTTTCTTTTGAGACGCATAAAATCTTTACTTACACTAACCATGAACTGCTGTAAGAAAACCGTGACTCGATTGATTTGAGAGAGGATGTGTCGATACAATTTTTGATGTGTTGCCGAAATTTGTCAGAAATATTTAGGATTAAAGATAAATGACACTTGTTACAAAAGTGAAAGCTGAAACTTAGAAAGTTTCTCTGTGTATTGGTGAAAGTATATTGGGGCAATTACTTTACCATTAATACGAGGTATGAACGTTAAGAAAATTGATTGTGGCTTTTCACAGAAAGTTTGTTTCCTACTTTCCTTTTTATTAAAGGGGGATGACCCAATTTAACTAGATAAAGTTTTAATACTGATAGAATGGCCTTCACCCCAAAACCCCATCTGTAAAGGTTTGCACAGTTATTTCATCCCATTTTGATGTGAGAGTTAAAAACATGATTTTGTAATCCCAATAGAGTACTCTGTGTAATTACTATTGGTCAACCAAATTGGGGCACATTTTTGCTCATAACATCCAAACCAAACATCCTTTAGCCCTAAAAGTCTGACCCAGAGATTTCTGAATATAATTTTTTAAATATATTAATTAAAAATAGTCAACTAGAACTAAAGATAGTCACCTAGAATGCTCAATTCCAAAGTTTGAGATGAATCGGAGTTTTGGTTTTGATGCAGTAAACAAATATATAATATATATGTATATAATAGTGCCATAGGGTACTGTGTAGGTATAACAAAATTTCCGGATCCGGAATTTTTAAACAAAGATGTGATTTTCTATATGAAGGACTTCGATTTGAGTTTAGCTATTTCACACAGTGATTATTATATGGACAAGCATTATGTACATGCAAAAAACACAATTTATTGGTCCCCCGCCAACTTCTGTTGGCGAAGGGGGACTATAGAAATGCTCTTCGTCTGTGCGTGTGTGTGTGTGTGTCCCACGCAATATCTTTCGATCTAAGCAAGCGTGGGTGTCCATCTTTTGCACATAGATGTATCTCAGTACGCCTTGGCCGATTGAAGTTTGTCATGTGTCATGGTCAAAGGTCAAATATGGTCAAAAATAGGGTTAAATTTTTGGGCCTAAAAACAACTTGTAAACATGATATCTTTTTTATCTAGAAGTATGGGTGTCCATCTCTTCGCATCATAGATGTCGCTCAAGTAGGCGGCGGATGATTCGGAGATGGGTCATGTGGCATGGGTCAAAGGTCCAATATGGTCAAAAATAGGGCATTTGGTCAAAAATGGGATTAAATTGCTAGAAGCCTTGGCAATTGTGGCAGATGATAAACTTGGTGGGTGTGTTCAACATTCCATGCCCGAAAAATTTTGATAGTCATTTCAAGATCATGTGGGGGTCATCAGGTCCAAATGGAGTTAAATTGCTATAATCCCTTGTCAATTGTGTAGGATGATGAAACTTGGTGGGTGTGTCAGCATTCCAACCCTGCCAAAAAAATTTGAAGGTCTTTCAAGGTCCATGCGTGGTCATCCAATGTCCAATTCATTTAGTTTGTGGTAGGATGATGAAACTTGGTGGTGGTGGTCAACATTCAGTGCCAAAAATTTTGATGGTGATTTCAAGGTCATGTGGGTCATCCAAGGTCCAAATCCATACACATGGTAGTATGTTTCTGAAAACTGATGGGTGTATTAAGCATTCATTGCCGAAAATTTGAAGGTCATTTCAGTCGTGGGTTATTCAAGGTCAACTCAACATGTGGGCAGGTCATGAAACTTGTGGATGTGGTCAAACATTTCTAAACCAAAAAGTGTGAAACAGTCATTTCAAAGGTCAAGTAGGGTCATCTAGGTCAAATACCTACAAGTATTTGTATGGTCAATGTAGTCCAACCTTTGATACCGTCAAATTTGCAACTGCTATTGCAGCAGCCTCAGTTGTTTGAGAACCACTTTTCCATCACATTCTCCCTGTGATCTTAAAATTTAGATTTCCCTCCATTTACTATCCAGCGATGGCGGGGGACTCCTTTGTGGTTCGAGAAACCGCCTTGTTTGAAAATTGAGGGCGCCCTCATCGTGAAATCTCTGAGTCACCTTTAGAGTTCATGATAAAAATAGTAGCTTCTCAAATCCCAAAATTTTGACCACTTCGTAAAATCTGGGGTTGCGAAGGGACGCAGGGTTATTAGTGAGGGACCATCCAACCCTCAAGTAATAGATGCCGGCGCATACAGCTTAATATTTGCATTTGACTACTGCATGTAGTCATGATGACGATTGTGATGATGGCGGTGATGATGATAAACATGATGACGGTGACGATGATGATGGCTCCAATAATGTTGTTGACGTGAATGAGTATTATGGTGACAATTGATGATAATTAATGGCAATGATAATTTTGGAAATCCAAATGAAATTGGGCCTATTAGGAAAATAAAGAGTCTGCCACTTGGGAGCCCTGGAGAAGAGTCAGTAGATGTGTATGATTCTGGTACTGTGTGTGTACCTATACTTTCTTCGGTCTTGAGTTTAAGGGTAACGTAATGACGTGGCTCTGCATTCGCTCTGGCGTTTCCATTCTGCCGCCTTTGTTTGCGTGCATAAATGCTGCAATTCCAAGGTCGGCGCGTGCGTTTCTAGGTTGCGAAACCTAACACGCGCAGTGACGTCACCCTCAAACTTGAGATCGAACAGAGTATCTGTGAATACCCCCATTTTTGTGACTGTATTACTAATAGTGTAATATGGTATCTGTGCTGGTGGGTACCCCATGGCTTGTCAAGTGGTACTGCAAAGGTACTCATGAAGAATTTGACTGTGCAGTTTCATGAGTAAACGCTTGATTTGGCCTGAGGGCAGGCCGGCGTCGGGTGCCGCGAAGCTACCTCCGCCGGCCTGTCCCACTCACACATCATTATTTTGCATGTTTGTACCTTAAATCCTCCAAAATCAGCTGAAAAGTCCCTCTTTTCATGTCATGCTTTTCGCCTTCTTCACACTTGAGAAAAACAGCATGATCGATGTGTCAGATGGGATGTTCATTACAAAATAGGGGTGTGCTTTGTATGTGCACTAACATACACAAATATTTGAAAGCATGTGTAGTTTATTCAACACATATTTAAAAAAAAAGTTTTTTGATTAACAGTCAAGTATATCGGGCTTCAAATATTTATTTTGAGACAATGATAGCTGTAGCAGCCATGCTCATTGTACACACTTCTACCTATTTCTACATGCCTACCCAAAAAGTGATCAGAAATCGATTACTGCAGAGCCATAATCGTTGTTTAGGACTGGCTCTCAACCATTCACAAACGCGGAAATCTCCTAATGATGTGTGAACTTTTGTCTTCACCTTATGTGCTCTGTGCTGCACATAACTCTTATACCTTCTATCTATTTCCTGTTGTTCTAACTTGAGTCCAGACACCTCCAGGGTGTTCAAAACCTCAAACCATTATGAATGTGAATGCCATAAGTGAGACTTCTATTAAAATGTTGGTTCTGTTCTTGCTTGGCTGGGCATTGTTGTTGGACCAGAGGACATGTTAAGGCATTCCCACAATGCAACTTGATTCTCCACTCACAAAAATGCAAACTTTCATGTTCTGTTTTACAGAAAGCCATACAGATTTGACCTAAAACACCTGGAATGCACCTGAAAATTGAAAATCTTAATTTTGTGAGAACTTTGTTTGGATCTGTTTATAGCAAAAGAGAAATCGACACAATTGTTTATAGTATATAGATAGCAATTACAGCAATATGCATGTTTGTGTGGATATGACTGCGCTAATATTTTGACAGTTCGTGCACGGTCCCCAAGGAATGGGTCAACCTGACTTCCGAGGTCAAACCACTTCTGATAGCACTCATAGCAGGCATGGGAATATTGCAGAGGATGCTTGGTTAGTGGAGCATTTAATGGGTGCATGATTTATGTTCAGTTGCTCCATGCTTTGCTTCACCAATGTTGTTCTTGAACACTGAAGCCCTCTAAAAATTGTGTGAGTTTAGAATCCTATACTTTGAACAGTACCAAAAAGATGGACCTGAGAGGCGCTCTTTGCCAACTGATAAAGAATATAGTGTAGGTGCAATACAATGCAATGGAGTGGGCATTTTGGCGCAAGGACTACTTTTATGTGGATTAATAAAAGTTGAATAATCCCTGCCCCTAACACTCCAAATACCACCCTGTACTTCAATCATATGGTATTCGGGGTTCCAGTAGCGCACCTCCCATATGTTTTGCACACAAACCATCGGTGACCTTGTAATTCCCCTGTGGTACAAATGTATTTGCTGGTATTACATGAAGGGAATTTGGCAGTCCAATGTTTGTGGTATTTTGTGGGGTATTTTGTGGTATTTAGGGGTTTCTTATGAAATTATGGATGGGGGTGTTAGGGGTAATGCTGACCATGGTTTAGAATCTGGTTCTTATAGTACATTTTTCAACACATACTCTTTGGATCTTCTGTCATATAGTGTTTTTCTATTGAGCATCCAGTATTTCCCTGGTAAATAGTGTACGATAGTGGAGAGAGGGCAATTTCTACTGGAGCGAGCATTCCGGGAAAATAGCCGACTTCAGTGACCCAAGTGATCATTCACGGGTCAATATTGCAATGCATTGTGGATTGACCCCTGTCCCAGGAATGATAGCACTTACGTTGTTGACGTCCAGTTGAGCGAGATGCTTAGTTTAATTTCAGCGCCAAGCATTACGCTATAGAACACAACAAGCACTGCGTATTTTAATGCCACTTGCAGTCGTTTTGCTGCTTCAGTGACCAAACCAATTTCTGGTTTCTCTACTGCACTGATAAGCACTGATGCGGAGCGGGGTCTTTTTTCTATTGACGTGATCCGGTATGTTCTCGGGTAAAAATCCTTCCAAAACAAGGATGGTTGCCAGAGAAAATTTCCCCGGTAAAAAGTAGCAAATACCAGAGAAGGTCATTTTCTATTAAACAGTTTTAATCCTTTACCCGGTTCAATCCAGAAAATATTGCTAAATAGAAAAACGCCTATAGATTCAAGTGCCATGACAGGCACTGATTGGTAAACACGGTAAGCTCTTCCTCTAGGTAACCAATATCAACAAGCCATGAAGGCCTTTACTTTAGACAAATTAAGACAACTTGTGTGCAAACTAAGGGCTGCAAGATAATGTCACCTTCCATTAAACTCAACCAAAAATGTCAACTAGGATTTAGGCCTGATCTTCAATTTCTACACTGGGGATTACTCTACCATTTGATGAATGGTACACAGAAGAATCCAACAAATGTACCCAATTGTTTGTAATAAAGCCCTGGGATTTTTAATTTCTCAAGAAGGGGGCCTCTATTACAGGTCATATGTTCAGTTATTATTCCCATTGCAAAATACTGTGGTGCTCCATGCACAAAAAGGATCCATGTTAGAATGAGCACAACAGCAGCAACAATGGTTGCATCCTTGGCTGTACAAAAAATAGCATATATAGGGGCATTTCACGATACTCGACCTCGTCCCCCCGACTTACCTTAGAAAAAAAGTTGTAATTTTTATATCATCTGAACCGTTAGCCTTAGTAATCCATGTGTACCTAATCACATGTGCAAATTTGATTGTATCTGTAAGAAATTCGCCATTTTGTATTTGGACAGAAATTACAGCACAGTGGCCTATATGGGACCGTGAGAAACAAGCAATTCCTCATAACACAAAACTGCAAGATCGGAATCAACTCAAATTTTGTGAATAAGCTTTTATCAAGGATATCTTGTGAACAATAAATAAATAGAATGTGCTGGAATCATGGAATGCACATTAACAGATTGTGACAAGAACAGGTAAAATTTCTTTGAATCTATACTTGTCAAAAATATTTAGGTGAATTGTGTACAAATTGGCAAATTTCAAGTTGGCTGTAACCAATTCACAGTCATGATTATTAATTGTCAGTGTTTACATACATGTATGACATGTTTTGGGTATTTTTAGGAATACTCTGGGAAAAATATGAGGGGGCTTTTATTAGAGGGGCGTCTATCAGAGATGATACGGTACAAGGTTTTATGGACTGGGAGTCCTATCTTAGCCCCTGGGTAGAAACTAGACAATGATGCAAGGGCTTTTGCAAGTTCAAGTTCAAAACTTTAAGGTTGGTATTCTGAAAGGGAGACTAACTTTAGACCTGGGTTTAAACCAGGGTTAGTCCTACAGAGGGGACCTTTTTCCTTTCAAAATACTGTGAAAGTTAAATGTAATGGGTGAGAAAATTCGTCATGGATGGGCTGGAACAGCCCATCCATGAGGAATTTTCTCACCTGTTACAGCACACTTTTAGAGTATGTTGTTAGAAGAAAGGTCCCCTCTTGTAGGACTAACCCTGGTTTAAATCCAGGTCTAAAGTTAGTCTCCCTTTTAGAATACCAACCTATAAAAATTGTGCGAAGTGGCATCGCAGTTGAGCAAAGCTGGCTCCTGCACTTTTTTTAAACTTAACCATTTTACAAGCATCTTTAATATTTCAAAAACTGACAAATCGCCATTTTCATCTTTTTAGTTCTCTTTTATGTATGGCCTAGATTGGGAGTCCTTTGACAGGAACTGATAATTGGTAAACATGATAAGGACTTCCCCTAGTTAACCAATATCAACAAACCGTGAAGGCCCTTTACTTGAGACAAATTAAGATAACTTGTGTGCATACCAAGGACTGCAAGATAACGTCATCTTGCATTTATCTCAACAAAAGATGCCAAATAGGTTTACTCTTCATTTCCTTCGGGTTGATGCCAAAAATTTTATGATGCATTCTGTTTCAGTTGGTCCTATAAAATAACAGTTTATTCAAATATTGTAAGGAATTTCTTCTGGCAGGAGAGCGGGCTAGTGAGTGGTTCCTTGCTCGCCTTGCACCAGAGATGTCCTGGGTTTGAATCCCAATAGGGGTTACTTCTCCAAATACATTCACTCTGTATTAAACAAATGTAAATATATGCTGAAAATGAAATTAAAAAAAAATACTAGGAAACATTTTCCTCATAAGGGTACTTCATGTGCGATTTCAAATAATTTCACTGCAATATTTGTTTGCCCGACAGTCATTATTAATTTGTCACTTGTAATATAAAACTGATAAGCAAATACAAACATACATGTTGGAGGAAGTTTTGTGTAAATTTTGCTATCATTATTCTAAAGCCAAAAAAAAAAATTCCAGTCTAGACAACTTCATCTTCAATATAAAAGCAGCATGATTGTTAATTTGTTGTCTGTAGAGATTTGCAATATAAGCATAATGCTCATCCGCTATTAGGAAACATGCAAAATTACAATTGTGATCAAATGTTGATTGGATGCCAACATGGCTGTGTATGTGTAATGAAATTCAGCTCATTGTCCATTTACAATGTACTAGCTTGATACATGTAGCAGCCTTATCCAACTGTTTTGAAAATGATCAGACTCAATATATTTTTTGCATTAATTTGAATGTTATCTGGAGATAAGGTGATAAATAAAAAAAAACCTGTTCTAGGAGAAGATGGCCCTCTAATGAACGTTGATCAAGTTGGTTTTATGTTTTGTTTTGTTTCTTTATGCAAGTAACCCTAAAAATTTACCAAATTTGTAATTAATGTTATTTGTCAACATGAATCATCAAATATGGCAAAATTTACAAATATATGGACCAACCCCTGAAAGTGAGGAAGGTGGACGCTTGTGCTAATGCGCCAGATGATCACGTACAAGGTTTTTATGGACTGGGAGTCTATCTTCGCCCTTGGTAGAGAACTAACATGATGGCAATGTCTTTTTCACTTTCAAGTTCAACTACTTAAGGTTTGTAATTACTGAAATGGATACGAACATTTACCTGTGTATGTAAAATGGGTTAGTCCTACATGATTGGGCCTTTTTCCGTTCAAATAACTGATGACGTTAAATGTAATGGGAGAGAGAATTCCTCATGGACGGGCTTGAACAGCCCATCCATGAGGAATTTTCTCACCTGTTCCAGCAGACACTTTTAGAAGTATGTTTTGTTTAGAAGAAAATATGCCCCTCTTGAGTACCTAACCTGGTTTAAATCCAGGTCTAAAGTTAGTCTCCGTTTAGTGACTCCAACTATAAAAATTGTGGCGAAGTGGACGTCGCAGTTGAGCAAAGCTGGCTCCTGCACTTTTTTTAACTTATACTCTTTACAAGCATCTTTAATATTTCAAAACCTGTACAAAATGATCGCCATTTTCATCTTTTTTAGTTTCTCTTTAGTGTATGCCTCCGGGATGTGGAGTCCTTTGACAGGAACTGGATCAATTTGTAAACATGAGTAGTGACTTCCCCTAGTTTAACCAATTATCAACAAACAACGTGAAGGCCCTTTACTTGAAACAAATTAGGAGAAACTGTGTGTGCATACCATGACTTGCAAGATCACGTCATCTTGCATTTATCTCACAAAAGATAAAAAGCCAACTAGGTTTCCACTCTTCAATTTCCTTCTGTGTTGTATTCCAAAAATTTTAAGATTTTTATTTTTTTTATTTTTTTTATTGGTTTTATTATTTTATTCAAAATATTGTCAGGATTTCTTCTGGCAGGAGAGCTAGCTAGTGTAGTGGTTCCCCTGCTCGCCTGTTCACCTCGAGAGATTCCTGGGTTTGACTCCCATATGGGAATTACTTCTCCAATACCTTCACTCTGTGATGAAAACAACTGTACATATATGCGGAAAAATGAAATAAAAAAAATACTAGGAGACATTTTCCTCATAAGGGTACTTCATGTGCGATTTCAAATAATTGCGACACTGCAATATTTGTTTGCCCCGACAGTGTCATTATTAATTTGTCACTTGTAATATAAAACTGATAGCAATACAAACATCCTTTGGCAGGAAAGTTTTGTGTAATTTTTGCTATCATTATTCCCTAAGCCAAAAAAAAAAAACATTCCAGGTCTAGACAACTTCATCTTCAATATAAAGCAGACATGATTGTTTAATTTGTGGGGTTGTCTGTAAGATTTGCAGATATAAGCCTATAGCTCATTGATAACCCTCTATTAGAAACATGCCAATTACAAGTGTGATCAAATGTTGATTTGGACTGCCAACGATGGCTGTGTAGTTGTAATGAAATTCAGCCTCTTGGTCCATTTACAATGTACGTAGCTAGTGATCCTGTATGAGACTATCCACTGGTTTGAAATTGATCAAGACTCCCTATATTTTTTTTTTTTTTGCATTAATTTTGAATGTTATCTGGATAGTGATAAAAGAAAAAAAAACCTAGTTTTCGAGGGAGAAGATGCCCTCTAAATGAAACGTTGATCAAGTTGGTTTATGGTTTAGGTGTGTTTTTTAGTTTCTTGTATGCAAGTCCCCTAAAAATGTTACCAAATTGGTATTACTGTATATTGTCAACATGAATCATCAAATATGGCAAATTTACAAAATATAATGGACCAACCCTAGAAAGTGAAGGAAGGAGGATAGATTTTATTTAAACAGCCTTAAAGGGATTAACCTACTGATTTAATTATCAAACGCTTTCTCTTGATTGAGACACTTGACACCAAAAAACTGATCCTGTTATGTTTTGTACCAATATTGTCAATCCATTTTTATGTGAGTGCTAAAGCGCGATTTTTAAAGCCCTGTAGACTACTTTGTAAAATTAATATTGGTCGAACCAAAATGGAGGTACATTTTTGCTCATAGCTTTTCAAAACACATATCCAAAACCATTTAAGATTTCACGGGGTTAATGAGAAATAGTCCTTCTTCAGACCCCTTAATTTTGACCACTTCCAGAAAATCTTTGGGTACTGGGGAATTGAGGCTCGTTAGCAGGTCGGATCCATTGGTTTTAAATAGTGACTTCAACTTGATAAAAAGATGACATAAGTGTCCCCCGCCGAACGAGTTCGGAACGGGGACTACTTCACATGACAGCGTCCGTATAGTAAGTCCTTATCGTACCGTACCGTCCGTTCGTCCGTCTGTGATAAAATGTTTAACCCATGTTGGTACGCTTTATCTGGGAGTTTCCGTAAGGGCGACAATGATGTAACTTTGGAAGAGCGGGTGGGTGAGTTCTTGAACCTGATTAGATTTTTGGGCGTAAATATGCTAATTAAGTATCTAATTTGCATAGATTGAGTATGAAAATGTTCTGCAAGGCCTAGTTTACGTTTTCTTTCTGGAGCTTTCCATAAGCATATAATGATTTACCTTGGTGGAAGAAGCGGGCTGAAGAGTTTTTGTCCTGATTACAGTTGGGGCGTATTTTGGGCCGAATTGAGTATGCAAATGTAAGCTACTTAATGTGCAAAAATCGCCGTAATTGCTATATTTTTTGACACTCTACATTGGATACTCAATTCCTTCCTGCGCTGCAATGAAAGCGTAATCAGGGGGCAACATCGTTATTGGCAATTGGAAAGTATGTGATATATGCGGCCAGCGGCTTTAGGCCAGCAATGGCTAATTAATATAGCTAATTGCTGTAAGTTCTGCTGAAAACGGTACACTTTGATAGTCAAATTCCTTCGCTAAAAAACAGGAGACTACTATGCCAAGGGAGGGGGTGGGGTGTTGGGAGAGGGCGTTACATGGTATTGCAGGGGTGTTGGGGTGGGTGGGTGTTTGCAGCTTGTTGGGGAGGGGGTAACGGTTTATTGGGGTAGTTGTGGGGAGTTTTGAGGTGTTTGGGGAGGGGGAGAATGGGTGTTGCAGGTGTTGATGGTGGGTGTTGGGGGGGGGGAGGGGTGGGGTTTTTGTTCAAGGGGGTTGGGGAGGGATGAGGGTGTTGCTGGGTTTTGGGGAGGAGGGTGGAGTATAGGTTGTCGGGGGGGGGGGGTTGCATTTAAAATATCGCATGTTAGTGATCGCGACAGATTCGGCGGGGACTATTTTAACCGCATCGCGTAAATACAAGTTTCCCGCCTTGTTTCAAGGTGTCAACTAGAGATTTCACATATCAGATGTCCCGAAAAAATCAAAAGTTCTGATTTAGCCCTGATGTAAGCTTTCATCAAAAATATCCCCATAGGATTAAGCTGAGAATGTTTCTTTGGTACAACTATTGTGAAAATTTCTTTCTACATTTGTATAGGAGCGAATACGAAATTCAGCTATATGTTTTTACTTGAAATATAAGCAAATCAATCAACTTTTCCTCTCTTTTTAAGACATTTCTGTAGCTAAATATACAAGGTAAGAAATCTATTGAGTGAATTACCTGATCTATTGAAATTACTATTATGATCAAAGGTTGGTGCCTCAAATCTCTCTCGTTGCACCTTAAAGGTGCTTGTCTGATTTTTTGTCTTCCGTGTTATTTACTATGTTGAGAGCCTTACACTTATGTAACTCACTGACACATCAATTACTGTGGTAAACAAACTTGCCGGTTTTGATGCAGACACTTTATCATAGTGCAACAACCCTATTCACGACTGGTCTATATGATGGTTAACCACTAAAACCTGTAGTTTTATTTTAATCTGTATCTGAGAAAGACATGGATTTTGAAGCTGAAATGTCAGGACGACAATGAGAAAATACGGCCTTTCATCTGATATGCAAAATTGGATCCTAACTTTTTCGGTAAAATCAGAGGGGGGGGGGTCCCCAACAACGATCGGAACAGCACCTTTAAACAGTGGACTGACTGCAACTAATAAAAGAATGCAATAATTGAATAAATTCTTTGACATCTTGTACGCGTTCAAAAGAAGAAAAAAATTACAAGGGGAAAAGAAATGTGTGATAAGGACAAGAATTTAATTTCCATTGCTTCATTCCACACAGATCCTATTGTATTTTCTGTGTAGTTGATTCGATAAATAAAGGACATCAAATTTAATTAATAGGCAAAATTGTAAAGCTGTCTCCTTTCTGCTAACACAAAGTCTGCAGACATTTTGCTTAACCGCGAAATCATAATCAATAAATCCTCATTTCGTCAATATCTTCTAATTCCACATGCCACCTTGGTAGGCAGGACCCCTTGTCACTTTATTAAATGAATGCACAACGCTCATTGTGCCGTGTCCCGGTCGCTGGGCAGATCGATCCCTGGCCTGGTAATTGTTTTGGTTTGTCCGCGGTACTGGTAGATTTGTCTGCGTCCATTTACACACACCTGACCCACACGACAAGTAGTCATGCAGAATGGTTAAAGTATTGTGCAAAGCGTTTGAGGTGAAAAGTACAATTTGCACAGTAGGTAGCTATTGATATGCTAACAAATCTGATCTAAATGGCCAAATAATTTCCTTCCAATTTGCCGCCATTTTCAAAATGGCCGCCACCAGCTATAAAAATGCATATTTATTGCAATATGTGGTTGTACTTTATTATTAGGTCAGATAATGACTATGGTTTAACGTTTTAAAATATCATAGTTCCTTGTTATTTCACCAAAATCGTAGTTTTAATCAAAATGTGCGGTCACACATATGGGTCCTAATTCAGGATGCTGCCGCTCGCACGGAAAAAGCTGCTTATTTTGTAGTTTAAACAGTGCAAACCAATGGGTGTAACGTTCATTTTCTACAACTTTGGGCCCCTTAAAACATCTCCAAACCTACATTATATTGGTTGTAGAAATGCCAATGTACATGACATCAAAATGTTGCCATTATTCAAATGGCCTGAACAAATTAAAAATGGCAGCTCTCTGTACATTTGATATGTTAAAGGTCGTATTTTATATGTGTCATGGGTGGGTAAAAATAATAAGATTTAATCATACATTCTAAAACAATAAAAAAATTGTTGGTTTGGTCTTGGTATGGTTAAACATTTACATAATTGTGCGTATCACGTAACATTGGCGGGCCATTTTCAAAATGGCTGCCACTATAAATTAATAACATGCCTTATATGTACTGCTGATTTGTCATTTGATCATTTGTACCTCACAGGTCCCCTATTGCATACTATCTACCATGTAAATACTTTATGGTGCTGCTGGTGCGCCAATGTGTAATTTGGTCTAGACTGAGTTTCAATTCAAAATAGCTGCTGCTATGTCACTTTGTTAGTATTTAATAGGAGTTTAGTAATTCATGTTTACAATGGACCAAAATACCCGAAAATGGATGTGGTCATGGTGGAGGCATTGAACTGTAAAAATTAACACTTAATTTTTGGATTTTTTTCCGTCATTTCGTGTCATTCATATCTTCATTTGTTTTTCTGATACTTGTAGAACCATCCATTCTATATGTATGCATACCTTCATAGTTTTAAGACTCTAGCTAGCGGTAGTTGTTTCCTGTAGTTGATGGTGTAATAATCAGATACTAATAATCTAACTATCTATCTCCACGCACACATGAAGAAGCAGGCTGCAAAAACTACTTCAATGCAGCCGATGCAGCTGCTCAAGGATACCAAAGGTTCATGCTGCTACTGTGGACACAGACGTTTGATTTTTTCTGTAGCCTTGTTTAGCCAGTCCAACATCACTGAACTCTGGCTAGGATTTGGTAACCGTAAGGAATCGCAGTTTCACACCAGCACCTACGATTTGCCAAGACCCTAGGACCAGAGATCTCTTTGTCTCTGCTGATGCTTCACACCTTCACCACTTGCACAAGGGAAAGAACACCGCAATGGGAAGCAAGCAATATCTTCCCTGATGTTGTAAAAAACCTTGGAGAACTCCTCCTTACGAGATCCTTGAAAGAAACTAATGCCGAACAATTGAAAGAGTTGTTCTCATGTACAACAGACAATATCCATTGAGTTCATTCCACCTACTCATATCAACACTCAAACAGAAGAGCAGCATATCAGGCAGAACATTGCTGGGGACAATCATTGCTGCAAGCCTCCATAGCTACAGATCCAGCTGACTGGGGTCGGAAATTGCAGCTTCACAGTCATGTACGGGCAACCTTGCCTTTCCAGCGCATCAAAAGCATGTTCAAAAAAACTGCTGAAGGTGGGCTTAGTAGTCTTTCACTGAAATCTGCAAGGGGTCCCTTGTCTGTGCTTGTTGCTCCAACATTGGCAGACACTGAATTCTGGCCAGGTCTGTATTGCAGTGTTGAGGGACCGACATTGGGGCAACCATAGATGTTCCATTGTGCTGTGGGCGCTGTTTCTCAATTACAGTAGTGTCCTGATCTGCTTCAGGTAGCCCCACTTCGGCAAGGCAACCTTGATTATCCACTGGTTCTGAAGCTGTTGAGACAATCGCCTTCATCCAGAGTCGTCCATCAATCCAGGTGGGTGATGCTCATCAGGTTAATACCAATAGAATGTTTAAACTCTTGGTTAAATAGCAACTGTTCACTTTCCACAAGACGACTCTCTTAACTCCTTTGAAACTGTTTCAAGGTGTTGGACTTTGCTTGAGAAATTCTCTCTGGATTGTAAGGCGGTTCGCAGCTGGTCTCTGCCACAATAGGAGTGTTTTGGGCCATTAGATTTTGGTAGCTACGCTCTTGCATGCTCGCTTTACTACTCAGGATGTTTTGGTGGTGGAGCATTCACTGCCTAGGATGAAAGTTGTCCGTTGACATTCTTTGATAAGTCTTGGCGGAGCTTTAAATCATGCAATCAAGCTTCTTGTGCTGGGTTTGCCCTTTCCCATACAGGGGGTAGGCCATACTCTGCACATAGTACAGTACAGGAACAAGTTCCGTCGATCTTAGCGTATGGGGACGATGCACCCCTCTGTGCCAGTGAGTTTGTTCGTGATGTTATTGCGTGAACAGACTTTACTCTACTTTTCATGATTTGGGGCTGTAAGAGAGAGTGCGGTCCAAGGTCACCCCTAGGTAAACAATGATCACGTGCCTCTAGGATTTTCAGAAACCTGTTAAGTTAAGCCTGACGTGGCGTCACGGTTGCGTGATGGACAGGTACATAATCTGTGGCTGAATTGGTTTTGCACACTCGGGGCCTTATAACCACTGAGCTATCAAGACTGTGTTGGTAGAGGAGCGATATAGATATCATCTAAGATGGTTAGGTTCGAAAAGGGGGGGGGTGTCCCATGCTTTCCTATCGTGCTAGTAATACGAGGTCGCCGGTTCGAATCCGGCCAGGCGCCATGGTTTTTTTTTCAAATTGTGTGCGCGTGGCTATCTCCAAAAGGGAAACATAGAATCCAGACCTTGTCTACCTGGAAACTAAGTAGTTACCAGTTTAAACTTGGTTGGGTGACATTTTGGCTGCTGTTGATTTTTTGTTGATACCTTCGACTCGAAGCTTTAGGATGGTAAATTACTTTCGTTGCTGTTATGGGTCAATAGAATCGGTGGATTAAATTAAGGTGTGCCGGATTTTGATCCTTTCCTCTGACCCCTGATCCTCACACCTTTAACAGTTGTTTTAACTGAGAAAGGATCGGCTGTCAAATCATGGGGGAAATACCTTGATAGCCTTATAGTACATTCCTTTTCCTTGGAAGGCCGGTATGTAATAACGCCCTACAAGCCGCTTGTATGGAATCCCGGCAGTCTTATTCACTAGTTGGGGAAATTTGTCATAGTCATGGAGTTTTGTAGCAACCTTCTTCACGTTCTGATGAAGGTCATCAGTGTATCCTTGCCAGTCAATGTTTTTTTTCTTAGTAAGGCCGCGTTAAAGGCACTTTGTGTTGTCTTTACGCAGCATTGACATTAGATTGAGTGTAACATGAGTTCAGAACAAACTTGCTACAAAACACAGGTTAGAGATAGTTTTGCCAAACATTAGGCTATATAGATCAGATTGTAACATCTCTCCAACGGGCAACTAATAAAATGCTAGCGGCAGCTTAGGAGTCGTGACTGTGATGTAAGATGTTGACTGTCTACCTAACCATTCTTCCACAGCTTGTCCGTCTTTATTTTGCTTCAAGTTGTAGCCCCATTGGGTACTATGGACTTTGAAATCGCCCATTAAGAAATGAGGTTTACTGGATTTTCCCGAATGTGAAATTATTAAGGGTGCTTGATAATCTACTAATGGAGGTTTGTAGACTGAACTATACCTATGACAGAGCCGAGCTCAATGGTGAAGGAACTCTCTGTTCGATTTTTGTTCCAGATACTGAGGTTGCTTCTACAACGGGGGTCTGTTGTGTACACATATAGCACTTCAAACTGTCGATGTGGTCTCCCGATGGTAATGATTTTCATGTAAAGTATTTAGGATGAAAACTTTGCTACAACATTAAGGCTGACCACAAAGTACTGGGAAATTTGCAGAGTCAACTCATCTTTGGTGGTGGCAATTTGGCCATCATTTTGAATTTTTCCGTTAAAGTGCCAAACTAATAGGATTTTTGTTTTGCCCCTGCGATCAGTTTTTAAACAAATCACAAAAATAAAACTTATTTCAAATCAAAAACTTTTAAGTTGATTACCTGTGATATTTATTGGGAACCGCTTTGCTGAGAGCAATGAATCGGAACTTCATCCCACCCACTAGGGATGTACATTTTACAGGCTGTTTATAACCCGAGACAACAATAACAAATCAATAGGGTATGTTATTTGGGGTGAAATGACGAAAAACACATGAAAGCAAGAGAAGAAAAAGGACAGGACAATAGAGAAAAGGATCGATACAGGTGACACAAGTTGACACTTCTAAAGTAGTGGGGTCCATCGAGGTTGGCCAATGAAATAAGAATTGAAGAAGCACTTCCTTCCAATTCCCTTCCTTGAGGATTTTTCGTACATCAAGATTAAGAAAACATTCATTCTTTAATAAGCAAAGATAAGCTAAGGACAAATTAGCCGCCATTTTGGATTTTGTGCCATTTTTTGGATTCTACGTCTTATATTGGTTGTCTTCTTAAGGTGATGGAATCAATCTAAAGATTTTTCAATAACAACCTTAGGGAATCATACAAGATCAAGAAAACATTCATTTCTTGATAATCAAATGATACTCTTCAAATTGGGCCGCCATTTTTGGATTTTCCATGCTTTTTTGGGTCAATTTTGCTCAATTTAAACAAGGAATTACAAAGGGAGTTGCCTCCGGTATTTCTGTTTATCTAAAATGGCACAAACACAATCAATTGAGTAATTGGATCAGATAATAAACATAGAAAGCACGTAAATCATGACATTTTAAAGTGGCGGCCATTTTGGATTGACGGCATCTTGAAGGTAATTATTGGGCCACCTAGACCAGATTATTTAGCATATCAAGAGCTACCTCTGTGCCAAAATTTGGTACTTTAATTCACCCAAAATGCACATAGGTTTGATATCTTAGCAACCATTCTGCATGAACTACAATGACCCCTGTCTTTTGTGCAAATAATGTGCTAATGATTTCACGAGATTAGTTTAATACCTTTGAAAAACCTTTTTGGAATTTTTCACTCATTTAATATTTTGCAATCTTTGAAGTGATTTTTGCAATGGTACATTACCATAAAATATCACCACATGGTGAATGGTTTGGAAACTTGATTTGCTCTTAATATTGTGATCGTGTAGACAAAGTTGTAGCACTTGGTGTTTAATACTTTTTTTGAAGGTGGAGGGGGACAATTTTTGGGAACAAAGGGCAGTTTCTGGAATTAACATCATAAAAGAAGTGAATAGGTGTTTTGTCAACAAATAATAATTATTCATGGAAAATTAATTGCATAAGAGTTCTTGGTTTCTTTGTTCACAATATCTCATATTCATTGAAGTTTGCAGGGCATTTCAGTGACTGGCGGACACATGGACCAAGCCGGATTTTATTTTTGGGAGCAATTTCTGGGAGACAAATGTGTTTTGCTCATAACAGGGAGTTCTTATAAAAAAAAAGATGAGCTTGATTTGGGCTAAAATATGTTTGAAAAATGTGATACTTTAGATTACTACAGGATAAAACTTGGAGGCAGAAATTAGTTTAAAATTCTGAAAGGTACCTTAGAAATGTTGACAATGAAAATTTTGTTGGAATGCAAACAAAAAATATATTTTTTCTATGGTAGTTGGCACTTAAAAAGAATATACTGCCACAAAAGAATAGTTGACAAAAAAAGTAACAATGACCCATACGATGCAAGAATGGCGCATTTTATTAAAGAGCCATGCAGCATCACAAACAATACAAACCCACTGTATGTATATGAGCTACTTTCGCAATGCAACCGTGCATGAATGCTTACCTGGACTAGTAATAACAATTTCATCACTGAAATTGAAAATATTTTTTCAAGCTTGGTCTGACAGGACAAATAACTAATCAATATTCACAAGCTTTTAAATTTTCTTTCTCCATTAGGGGAAATTGGCATATGAATTTCTTCTTTGTTTGTGAAAATGTGCAGGTTCAGTGAGACAAATTTTGAAGTTTTATTTTTTCCCCCTAATATTCATTTTCTTAGGTTCTGTTAATTTTGTGTAGGTTAGTGTAATGATGATGATAATAATGGAAGATGTAATTTGAAAAGAAAACAAATGGAAGGTGATGATAATACCTTGAGGCTTTTCATGATTCACAACCTCTTCCATCAAACTTACCTCAAGTCATTCGAGCTGTAGAGAATTTCTGTAGTATTGCATGTATACCTTGTATACTTCTGAGACAATGTGAAGAAGCGCAACATTCTGAATTGCAGCTTAGGCATATATGCTATGGGGGGGGGGGGGGGCTTTTGACCATGAGTATATTACATGGCCGATTTGAAATTGTGTATTTTCTTTCCGTCTTTAAAAACTATAGAACACACATGCAATTGCTCGTAACCTGAAAATGTAGAGTTGGTAAATTTTTGAGACTCAAGGATGTCTATTATGTTCTGATCATAGAGTTTACAGGAGTTTGAAAGTTGCACTTGTTCATACATGTATGCAGTTTGTAGAACGTGCCTTAAATGCTTACAAGTATGCAGCCTATGTGTCTAAATCAATTACATCTGCAGGCCACAAGAATTCCCCATATAGAAATATTATACATCATTAGTGCTGTTTACAGATTTTGTCTCGTCGATCTCTTGATTCAAGAATGAGGGAATCTTAATAGCTATTGGGTAAAGACACTTGAAATATCTTGCTATGGGCTGCGATTGCAAAACTCGCAACACAACAGCCTCATGCATGCATTCCAAAAGTGCACAGTTCATTGTCCACACATCACAAACCTATATTGAGATTTTAACAATTTAAGGGCAGATACACTAATCAGAAATTAAGGCATTCTGAGGTTTTTCTCAGAATATTGAAGTGGTTACCTTAGAAAGCATATATAAAGCATATTTTAGAAATTATCAGGGAAGTAAAAAAAAGTGATTTTGATCTAAAGATGATTTGAACATTTACTGAGCTGTAGTGATCTCAAATTGGACCACCACCATTGTAAAATGGCTCTTTCTGTACATTGTAGTTGTGGTACATCTGAAAAATGTAAGTGTGCCCGCAGGCTGAGTGTCCATCTCTCTGTCTTTGGGATTTGGGCCAGACTCCATATAATGTTGCTGTGGGGGGTTTGCCACTCCTCCCGTACAGCGAGTCTGTTTTACATCCCAGCATATGCCGGTACCCATTTATACTCCTGGGTGGAGAAAGGCAAGCGAGGTAAAGTGCCTTGCCCAAGTGCACAACACATTGCCGACAGTGGCTCGAACCCACAACCTTATATGAGGCGAGTGCTGATCCAGCTATACTCTGGCTTATTATTTCTTGGACATGTTGCTAAGTATGCCCGCTTCCCTGTGTGCCATTGGATTGCATGTCGGGCACAGTTCACACAAGAGATACGTGTGTATACATGTCGCGTCCAAGAAATAATGAGCCAGAGTATAACAATTACAGATTACAGGTGTCAGTTGAAAAATGTTCTAGCAAGAAAAGTTGTGCATATTTCAAGTTACACATTTCAACAGTGATGTAAGAATGCAGTGGCCATTACAAGATGAATTTTGGTGGACATGTATAATTCAGACATGTCAAGCAACATTTTTTATTTTTCGTCTGTAAACATGCAATCTTACAAGGTTGGACAGTTTCAAAGCCATAATTAATTTAGCAGGTATCAAAAGATGCAGTTAAGCAAAATGAGTCATTTGTAGAGAAAAATCCAAATTCAATTTTTCAGTTTTAGCTTGTGTACCATTTTCTGGGCTTTTTTGCTGAAAATCTAATTTCAGTCACATTTGCAGTTTAGTTGCAGGCTTTGCTTTGGTAATTTTGGAGTCACACAGAATAATGAAATAAACAAGAAGGTGACCATTAAAATTAGCTATATCTCAAAATAATTATTGGCAACAAAAAACAAATGATCCGCTCGATCCCATCACTGGCCATCATTTGATGGTTATTTGGAAAAACAAAAAACAAAACAAAATGTCACTGCTGAAGGGGGGGGGATAAAACAAATTTGAAAATGTAAACAAAAATCTAGCTTTCACCTGACAGCTATGCCCGGTATGCTTGTGACCTATATGTTGCCTGCAAGTCAATATTATGGCTGTGGTTTATGGTTTGGCTCACTGACATGTTCTATAGAACTGGTAGGTGGGCATTATGATACCATGTCATATCATAATTCATAGCACAAACCACATATGGTTCTGGTCAAGTGGAAAATTAAAGTACCTGTAATTAAAGAAAGCAAATTAGTGGCATTAACCTTTGATATAGTTTCATCAGGCTTATTTAGTGTTCATTGCCAATTCTGGAGCTTTTTTTGAAAATAAAATTTTTATCTGTTAGGCTAAAATTGAATGTATGTTTCAAGTCATTGAGGGTTTCTAAATCTAATGTGCACAGCAATTTTTCTTTTCATTTAAAAAAATCATAACATTCTGGTATCCGGTTTTGAATGTTGCTTTCTTCAGTTGCGCTTGCTTTGGTAAAATAAATGTTCATGTGTGTGAATTGAAATATTGACATCAGTTTTGATAGTCAAAAGGTCATGATCATGTTTACTTCACAAGTACCATTCTCTACATGCATTGGTAAAGTAAATGTTTGTGTGTGAATCAATCAGCCCTTTTATGGCAAAAGGGCGTAACTTGAGTTACGCCCTTTTGCCTTGAAAGGGCCACCCTGCAAAACCAATGCATTTGCGGATACATTTTTCTTAAAGGTTGAGCCTATGTAATGCTAAAATATTTTTACAAAAATATGTAGGCCTATCCCATAATGCATTGTTTTTGCAGGACAACCCTTTCAAGGCAAAAGGTGTAACTCGAGTTACGCCCTTTTGCCATAAAAGGGCCGCAATATGCTTAGATTCCCAGTGGCTGCGGGCAAGCATGGTTGCATAAAAAAGGCACCAAATAAATATTCAGTATTCATCACTTCAGCAGTACTTAAGTTCATGTTGACATGGTTAACGAGTTAGCTTCGGTCAAACCTTCAGGGAGTTATTTTCCCATTTAATATTTAATACAGTGTGTGTGTGGGTGTGTGTGTGTGTGTGTGTCCAGGGAGATGAATTAGGTAACATTTGATTACAGTTTCTGTTGGAGTAAAATCTTTAAGAGGTTTAAACAAATTTGATGTTATTGCAAAAGTATGGAAAATTCAAACAAATAGGGGAAAGCAAGTAAAAACAGAATGAGAACATAAATGCTATAAAAATGATAGTATATAAAAGTTAAAGGGCTAAGACGTGGATCCTGGGGTTCCTACCGGAAATCATTTTTATTGAAATTTTGGTATCTGAAGAAAGCTATTTTTCTCATTTAATCTGTAAAATCTTAGGGCTAAAGGATTTTTGGTTTGGAAGTTATGAGTGAAAATATGCTCCATTTTAATCGACCAATATTAATTTTACAAAATACTCTATGAGGCTTACAAAATCATGTTTTAAGCTCTCGCTTCAAAACAGGGTGAAATATCGGCGTAAAACTCTACACATGGGGTTTTGGGGTGGAGGCCATTCTATCAAAATGGAAATTTTACATACTTGAATCAGGCCATCTCCTTTAATAAATAAACAAGTATATAAATCATAAAAACAACAAAAAGAGACCCATGCATGTTGTGAGCTGGTATTTTGAAAAAGTATTACAGATATTTCCTTTGTTGAAGAAAACATATTTTTTAAAACTAGATATTGTTTTAATTTCTTGCACAAAACCTGAGTCATTAAATTGCGAATTGTTTGGATTAATTTAATAGAATCCACATGACATATCCTAGAGCTTTGAGGCTGTATAATTAGCCTTATTAAATGGAATGTTTTCATTAAGGATCACCCTGAAAAAAATTGTAATAACAAAACCACCCATCTCACTTTGGTTAACCAGCAACAGCGCTCAACTCAAGGCATATTATTATTATGGCAATGAGCATTCACCAACGTAACATTGAAATCAACAAAGACGCAATAACAATACGCTCTATGTTCATTTATGGGTGAACAAACTTTCTCCTCACCATCCATCACAAGTGTAGCATATTGATTAAAATAACGCCCCACTGTGCCACTTGGAGCCAACCCTTGTGCTAACTGACAAAGCAAAGAAAACATAAATTTGTCGTTCTTTTTCTCTTGCTTTGGTGGCAGTCCTAGCACCAGACAGCTACCATCGATTGTGTCTTGCAGCTGAGGTGTCTTAGGCTTTGTTGAAGTGGCCAATTTTTTTTTTTTTGCTGAGGGATATTTTTGCACATTTTCCTCCAAATATTGGGTGTGAATACAAGTTTAAAAATGCAAAAATATACTTTTGTAAATAAAAGTTGTGGAAGATTCTATAAAACAATCTAGCAATAGACAAGAGTCATTATTTGGCTACATGCTTATGTTCATTTTCCTATATTTTCACTGGACTAGTTAAAGACACTATCAGTCAGTGATTTACCCAAATGATTCAAAATACTTGACATTTGCAGAAATGGCTCATAATTTAGGACAAGTCTGTTGAATTCTCGTAAGTTATTTTTTGCAACTGAAAAATTTACAGAAACGGAAGAAAACGGCAGTGCTCAAAGATATGAATCTCCATTCAATTATGTGTTGCAGTCCGTATGGACAGTAATGACTAAAATGTATGATTTTGTCTGTATTAGGTTGCTTTCAGTCTAAGCACTTGCAGGGTATGTAAGGATACCTATACTTGTTACAGAAATGCAAAAATCTGATTTTTAATGATTTTTTTTTTATTTTCTGATATAGCAAGTCATTGATAGTGCCTTTGAAGTCTTAACTGAATTTTGATGCCCCAAGAGTGACAAGAAGAGATTATTGTATACCCCAAGCGGTAGTCTCGCAATTACAACTACATAGTCCTGATTAAAAAAAAAATGAGCATGGTTACCAACTAAAATCGTAGACCTGACTGACAGATTGATCATCAGTGCTTCAAGTTGACCATGACATGGTTTGTTACATCACATGATCAGGCGATTGTTTTATCACCCAATGCCCCTCGTTCACCTGAAGTGTAACCAAAGTAGTTCTTTACAATTTTCTCCAATATCTGTCAACGTATGACAGAGGGGGCTACTCACATTTTTTTCCAGTGCAAAGTGGGTCAAAGTTGCTTTGAGTGGGTCAGATGTAAACCCAGCTCCACCTTTGAAATCTAATAATTGAAATTCTGTGGTAACCTTGAGTGTAAATTGCCTTGTCTTTATCTTCAAAGTCATGAACACTTCACGTCATCTTCATGTCATTGTGGTGTTGTCAGCACTGAGATTTTAAGGGCAATACAAGCTGAATACTTAACTTGATCCATCTATCTTTAAATTGATATCTTTAAAATGTATTTGTATGTGATGAGACATTGCGTCCCCGGTGAGACAGTGGCTATGTCCTATCTCTTGTGACCATGAATCATGGGCAGGTGTGAGGTTGGAAGCAAGTACAAACCTGCAATGACACGATGGGGTGATGGATTTTGCAATTGCTAGGACAAGTGGAAACTTGCTTCTTGTTCCATGGAGAAATGTGGGCATCAAATTGAAAAACAGAAAGTTTTAAAGATGGTGGAATGGTACTATTATTAATCAATGATTTGCTTTAAATCACAATCTTTTTAACAATCATCAAAAATTTGATTTTACAAGATCTGCAAAAGTGGTACACCATTAAGGCACATAACTGTTCTATGGCTATCGTGACATACATTTTTGCT
>JAMKCH010057815.1:0-50628 GCA_023653785.1 Ophioderma brevispina
GGCGATGACGTCACGTGTAGCCTCATCTCTATCTGTATCTGTGGCTGCCCATCCAGGTGGCTGCATTGTTTTATTATTCATAGCTTTTATGAAGTATGACACTTGGGTTTCAAATAATACTGCCATTAATAAAGAGCTGTAAGAAATAAATGAAGGATGTCCATTGTCGCCAATGCTATTTGTTATGTGCAGAGATTTCTGTATTCTATTGAGTTCTCATTTGCTCTCATGACGATCATGACGATAGGAAGACCAAAAACATGCCCTTATACATAAGTGTGCCGTAGTTCATCAAAGTGGTTCACTGCTCAACTTCTTGACAAAACAAGTTAATTGGGGAACATTTTTGCATTTGCTTGTGTTATATACTTTGGTTACAGTAAAACTTATATCTGCAGTAAAAGTCTGTTTGGAGAAACGTATGTGTATTTAAATAGCCTGTCTTAAGGCTAAATAAAAAAAAAATCTTCGATGCTCTCTTTTCTTGCATGGCATCTGAAAAAAAAAATTCTTGAAAATGTCTGAAAACTACTAGTTATATTAAGAAAGTGATGTAATTTCATGATTGATATTTTTCACTGGTATGTTTTCTCAATTTAAATGGCATTTGGAAAGCAAATTTGTGGCAATTTTTCCCGTGCTTATCAATTTTACATCGATTTTCCAACTACCAGCAGTATTTACTATAGCGCATTCTCGTGATGGGCCTTTCGATGGACTTTACGTTTAGTGATTCATAACTTAAAAAAACTTTCTGGTCAACATAATTATACTTAAAATTTTGTCATTGGTGATTTTTTGTATTTCCTTTGTGGTGTGACCCTTTTTAATTGTGAAGAAACGGGTCAGTTATCATTTTTTTCAAGATATTATTCTGTGTAAGTGAGTTAGTGGTGTTTAAACTTTAGGCACGTGTAAGGCATGGCAGGGAAGATCTAATTTTGATCTAAGTGTGAAGTTGTAAAGGAGGGTATTGGAAATACCTTATGCAAAAAGAAATTAATCGTAAAACATTTAAGGATTTTAATATATTTGAATATTTGTTTCTGCAATTGATTTCCATTAACCATTGTTAACAGAGGTATTATTGAATTAGAGATTTTTGGTACTTCAAATATGTTTAAAACAGATTTGAACCATACCATTTAAACTTGTCCAAAACCTATTCATGTTTTTTTTTTGAATCAGAAGACATGACTTTACTGAATTTTTATCATTCGTAAATATGCAGTTAAACATGACTGTATTGAATCGGAAATTAGCTTTTGATTGCCAAGACAAACAAGAACTTTATACGTGCAAGAGAATGATATTACAACAATCCATATGGAATAATAACATAATCACTGTTAATCATAACAGTTTTCAGGCCTCTTAAAAAGATCTCATTCATTTTTCGTCTGTCTGGCGTCTGCGTGACGCCCTCACTACACCCAGGAAGATTCCTTCTCATAGGTATGCCTGCATGTCTCTTAGAGCCATGTCAGAAGGGACACTTGTGTGTTACTCAGATATTTTGTTGGAATCAAGCAGGCCTTGGCATATTCGGTAACCACACACAGGCCTTACTATTTCCGGTGCTTGTAAGTATCCTTCACTCTGTTGCAGAAATAGCGACAGACGACAATAACGTAATAAGTTGACACTATTTGAACTGAACATTTTATAACCGTTAATTACAAACATCACGTGGTCGAGTTACCGGACAAAGTTCATCTGGAAAGTCAAGTGGAACAAGTCATCTGGAATACCTCTGATAGTTTGCTTGCAAGAAACTGTTTGTTCTGCCTATTCACAACACGTTTGACAACAATTGAGCACTTCAATTATGCTTAATTTTAAACAGAGTCAGGTGCTTAAAATGGGTTTGCAATGGAATCATAATCTGCTTAATTGTCACATATTTAGGTTTATAGACATGTATTTATTAGTAAATATTACCAAAAAGTGACACAAATTCCCAAAATGTCCAAAATAAGCCTCTTTATATCATCACTTTTTGACACAAATGCTTGACTTGCTGAACACGGGCGAACAGATGGACCGTTTGTTATTTTTTCGTGACGTAACAGAACTAATCTTCTGCGCTTCGATTGTAGTCGTTTCCCACACACGTTATTTACCGGTATTAACTAATACCGATGGAATTCAAAAAAAAAAAAAAACAAATCCCACTAATCTCCCCTCACGGTCGCGTATTGCAAAAAACACAAACTATTTTCAGTCGTCTCGCACCAATGCGGTCGGACCTAAGTCACTTCAGGTCAAACCTTCAACACCTCTAATTTCAGTATAACGTTGCTTACTTGTTTTTTGTTAACACTGGTCACAGTTAAGTCCGACAAAGCGTACGGTCGGGGATGTCCACACGTAACTTTACTAATACCGGTAGTAAAGTTACGATCGGCCTTAACCCTGCTCTTCTTCGGCCTTAAATCGTCGTACTTAAAGCTAGTTAAGTCCCATAAGTGCGTTCACACGCCAATTTATTCAAACACTAAAACGCGATCGATTTAGGTCCGGTTTAAGTGACCTTATGTCCTACAGCATTGGGAGACGATTACAATAGAGTTACATAGGCTGAGGGTAATTAGTGGATTTGTTTGTTTAATTCCATCGGTATTAGTTAATATCGGTAATAACGTCGTGTGTACACGACTTGTATCAGCTATAGTCCCATGGTATTTAAACCCGCATAAAAACACTTGTGATTATGAACATTGAAGTCCTACGTCATGAAGAAACATTTTTTGTATCAGTGCTACTCTTAAATTTCTGAAAATATGGGATCAAAGATGCGCTCAAAACCAACCTATAACACCCCTTAATATACAAGCCTTGATTAACCACAACAGAGTCAGCTGCTAGTCCTGAACCATACTCAGAGTGGTGAGATGGTTAAGCCAAACAGATCCGGTGTGGCAGAAGATATAGTCCTCCGGGCTCACAGTCCGGGAACAATGGTGAACAATAGGGTAATCGATTCAGTTGACTCTTCACGTAACGTTAGTTTCACGCTTTATTCCGTTGTCGTCTATGGAGCCCGGACTATGATACCTACCGGACTATGATTACTTTCACACCGGTACCTACATGGTCAAACAGTGAGTGACCAAGCCTGAAGCATTGCAGGCGGTCTTCATATTGCCACACACTCATGAATCATTTATCACATATGTTACTACTTTCAAAGGCGTGGAAAACGCTGGATGAAAATAATGGCCTCACAGCCGATTCCATGTACAGTACGAATGTACACAAAGCAGCCAGAATCAGTGTAGTCATGTTGGTACTTGTTTGGTACATCTGCAATCTATTATAGGCTTTATATATATTTCAAATGTGTGAGAGAGCAAATTGGCTATATGTTTTTTTGTGAAGCCAGATGCCTCAAGCAACGAAGCACAGAAATGATGAAAGGGAAACTACATAGAGTATTGGCTTCCAAATTCCCTTTGGACAAATATCAAATTGTAGTATCGGTCTTATCGTTATGGCCAGTAATGAAACGTGCATCAATTTTTAGAGGCGGTAAAAGGAATAACGCTCTGAGAGTTTGATAAGAGTTAATATTCTTTCCGATTATTGTCACATGTAAAGTGTCTAGAGCCTCGAGCTGTTTACAGATATTATTGAGGTATAAAAGGTTATAAGCAATATATTTTAGTATACCCAATGTGTATAGCGTAACAATAGTTTTATATATGACACGGAGAAGGTGCAAATACCTTTTACGTGAAACATTAGGGAACCTAATCCTAAAACACATTTGGGTTAAGCAGTTTATCATAAGCGTCATAAGGTAACATTTCTGTCCTCAATTACTTTATGGTCTTAGGTTAACCAAACCAACTTTTATCAAAAGCTGGGTCACCTTTTGAATAGTAAATGGAAGGTTAGAGGACGGGCTGGTAGGATGAGCTTGCCTGTCACCATTGCGGCCGGTGTGACAGGAGATATGGTTTACCGGACTCACCTACAACGGTGAAGAATAGGGCACTCAATTCATTTGACTCTTCACACAACATAAGTTTCACGCTTTCTTCCATTGTCGTCTATGGAGCCCGGACTATGGCTCCCGGCGGACCATATGTCCTTTTACACCGGGTTCGATTCCCTGTAGAGCCAGTGTCGTACGTGAATTTGGTTACCGATCCATACCCATTCTCGCAGGTTTTCTTAGCACTTCTGTTTCATCATGCATCTAAAATCTGACTTCCTTCCAAAAAATTTTCCTTGTCGTTCTGAATACTCATTTCTCGTACTCGCATTGTAAAAATTAAATATTATAAATACATTATAACCGTTTCCGTTTATTATTTTACTACCTTGTTGTTACTCGGTTGACATCTGATATTTCGCACTATTTATCGATTGGCACTAATTCTCTGTGTGTCATCTCGATCCCTACGTGCGGCAGCATGAGCATCATATTTGTAGACGCATCGTGACACTCCCTTTATACAAGTTCTGTCGTTGTCTTTCATATACATAATCACAATTGATACAAATACGCAGACCCTTGATAACACTGTCAATAAAATAATAAGTGTTGAGTGATAGGAAGATTGATTGAGGGAGGGCAGGCTTGAGAGACGGAGGGAAGAAGGGTGTGAGGGATGGAGAGAGTGAAGGAGCGAGCGAGAGATTGAGAGAAAGAGTGCAATTACATTTTCACGGATTGTGTATTTCACTTGCTGGTGGATAGTTGACTAAACGATGGACCACTACAATATTTAATCTGGTAAGATTTTGAAAAAACACGAGCCCTGAAGAAAATATGATGTCCGCGCACATTGCCGGGTAAAGAACAATGGCCTCTGCCGACAATCCGCCGGACAATTGTGTCACATGTTCACGTCTATAGCGTAATACAATTAATCCATGGGCCGAGCAAATTTTCGGTACCCTGAAAGGTGGCAAAACGACACTTATTATGCAGTCTCAGTATACCATGGCCTATACAAAAATGCATGGCAGCATTTCTGGATTGTTAGCTATAGCAAGGTAAGGGGCAATCAAGGGCTATACAGGGGGATTATTTTTTATCTGACCATAATGATTCCAAAAAGGTACAATTTGTATTATCTGCGGTTAAAAGGCTACTGGGTAAAACAGCACAAATAGGTAACAAGGGACAAAGGGGTCCAAATATACACTTGCTCCAATTTCGATAAAAAGTTATAAAAATTGTCGGTGGAGCTGATAGGATTAAAATAATAGGTTTGACCACCTAAATAAATGTTTGGTAAGAAAGCAGAGGCAAGCAAGGTCAACGTCCATTGCATTGGTTTTGCCACCTATCCCGGTAAGCAAGCATCACAGATAGTGCAAACTGTATAATCCTTTATAATCCTTCACCTATATATTCCTTCATTGCCCCTTTCTGGTTATAGCTACCATTCCAGAAAAGCTATCATGCATTTTTGTGTAGATAATAGTGTACTGAGGCTGGATAATAAGTATCGTTTTGCCACCTTTCAGAGTACCAATTTGGTCAAGATTCCTGAAGGAATAAATATCTTGCTGTAAACATACATATTCATAACAACTAGCTAAGGGTACCCGATTATATAAAGGATACGCAATGATGTTAATAGAGTGCGCTAAATTATGAAGAGACTTTTGCATGAATTTTGTATCACCCCTCCATTGACACGTTCTTCGATCCAGCTGGACATTGCTTCGCACAGCAGTCGTTGCATAAAAACATCAATCACAGGTCTGAATCTGTCTCACAAGCCATCCGTTTTTGTCTCGTCCCTTGCAAACAAACTGTCTGGCTAGTTTCCTTTCGTTGGTTGTATAGAAGTCTTTGCGATTCGCCAGTCTATGATGGCACCATGTTTATAGTTCTAAAAAGAATTGAGGATTTATTTTTCTATAATATTGTAGTCAAATTTTCTTTGATTGCAGCTGAAAAAGTTGGGTTGAATTACGAAAAAAATGGTAGTCGCTTTTCAAACATGCACTAAAACGTAAATCCCTGACTTTTTTGTTTTCATCTTACTGGCGGCTCTAGCCAGATTCAGAAGGGGGATTCTGTCGTATGTAGTTGATTTTGTCGATGGTGTCGGTGTCGGCGTCGGCGCTGTCGTCCATCTCCACAAACAGGTCGCTGTACTGCCTATAAACAGGTCGCTGTACTGCCTATAAACAGGTCGCTGTACTGTCCATATTCCTGATCCAATTTTGATAACTCTTGCACCAAAGGACCTCATGTAACACTACATCAGGTGTGAGACACAGATCTGTTAAGTCAAAGATCAAAGGTTATATCCGTGAAAAAAGTACTCTCATGCTTTCTGCTTTCAATCACCCTTGAATGCTATGTAAAACCTGTGCTAGCCTCGTCACGGCTTTCAAACAAGTTCATGCCCTGCTTTACAAATTGACCGATTAACCTCATACTCGGTTGAAAGAATCAATGACACAAGACAAACTTATGGTGTTGAATTTTATTTTATTTATTGAATTATAATGGTCACTACGTTACTTGTGACATCTGCTTTCAAACAATCGCAACCGTTGTTATATGGCCGAGTCAGCAGACTTTTTGTTTTGCCCAGTTAGGATCGAGGCCAAATCTGCCCGACCGTATGGAAAGAGACTAAATCTAAAATTTATAATCGCCTGATCCAATTTTGATAACTCTTGCACCAAAGGATCTCATGTAACACTACATCAGGTGTGAGACACAGATCTGTTAAAGGGATAAGCAGCGATAATGCGAGAGAATCCAAAATGTGGAAATGCATTTTTAGCTTATAAATCAAAGATAACTATGTATACTTCCATATAACTGCTTTAAAGTAGGAACAAAAACACCAAATAGTGAAAAAATGAAGTATGAGGAAATTTGTCATGCCGCTCCCGAAAAAAGACATACAGCGATGACGACTCAAAATCTAAACAGATGATCGTGGTTTACACCAGTACAGAATAAACACCTAAGATCAAAAATTTGTGTTTGAGTTCAAACTGTACATTACACTTATAAATCTGGGATGTTCACACGGAAAGGCTTTTTTGATCTCAAGTCGGAATTTTGATACGCACGAATAGAAATTACAGAATCGGATAAAAAGTACTGCCTTGTCTTTAATACACGGATTTCAAGTCAACCACTTGCAGGTTATGTTAGCACATCTGTGCCAGTAACAAAAATACCAAAATACAAATTTGTATGATTTTTTTCGATGTTTCGGATTAGCAAATCGTTGCTTGTCCCTTTAAGTCAATGATCAAAGGTTATATCCGTGAAAAAAGTACTCTCATGCTTTCTGCTTTCAATCACCCTTGAATGTTAAGTAAAACCTGTGCTAGTCTCCTCACAGTTTTCAAACAAGTTCATGCCCTGCTTTACAAATTGACCGATTAACCTCATACTCGGTTGAAAGAATCAATGACACAAGACAAACTTATGGTGTTGAATTTTATTTTATTTATTGAATTCGAATGGCCACTACGTTACTTGTGACATATTAGGCAAAGGTGGATCTTGGAAGTTTTAACTTACAGAATTTTTATAGGATGCTTTCAAACAATCGCAACCGTTGTTATATGGCCGAGTCAGCAGACTTTTTGTTTTGCCCAGTTAGGATCGAGGCCAAATCTGCCGGACCGTATTGAAACGAGACTAAATCTAAAATTTATAATCGCCTGATCCAATTTTGATAACTCTTGCACCAAAGGATCTCATGTAACACTACATCAGGTGTGAGACACAGATCTGTTAAAGGGATAAGCAGCGATAATGCGAGAGAATCCAAAATGTGGAAATGCATTTTTAGCTTATAAATCAAAGATAACTATGTATACTTCCATATAACTGCTTTAAAGTAGGAACAAAAACACCAAATAGTGAAAAAATGAAGTATGAGGAAATTTGTCATGCCGCTCCCGAAAAAAGACATACAGCGATGACGACTCAAAATCTAAACAGATGATCGTGGTTTACACCAGTACAGAATAAACTAAGATCAATAATATTTGTGTTTGAGTTCAAACTGTACATTACACTTATAAATCTGGGATGTTCACACGGAAAGGCTTTTTTTTTTGTTTTTTTTTGATTCTCAAGTCGGAATTTTGATACGCACGAATAGAAATTACAGAATCGGATAAAAAGTACTGCCTTGTCTTTAATACACGGATTTCAAGTCAACCACTTGCAGGTTATGTTAGCACATCTGTGCCAGTAACAAAAATACCAAAATACAAATTTGTATGATTTTTTTCGATGTTTCGGATTAGCAAATCGTTGCTTGTCCCTTTAAGTCAATGATCAAAGGTTATATCCGTGAAAAAAGTACTCTCATGCTTTCTGCTTTCAATCACCCTTGAATGTTAAGTAAAACCTGTGCTAGTCTCCTCACAGTTTTCAAACAAGTTCATGCCCTGCTTTACAAATTGACCGATTAACCTCATACTCGGTTGAAAGAATCAATGACACAAGACAAACTTATGGTGTTGAATTTTATTTTATTTATTGAATTCGAATGGCCACTACGTTACTTGTGACATATTAGGCAAAGGTGGATCTTGGAAGTTTTAACTTACAGAATTTTTATAGGATGCTTTCAAACAATCGCAACCGTTGTTATATGGCCGAGTCAGCCGAGACTTTTTGTTTTGTCCAGTTAGGATCGAGGCCAAATCTGCCGGACCGTATTGAAACGAGACTAAATCTAAAATTTGTAATCGCCTAATGAAGTTATCATGATTAATATGGGGAACGATGGAATTAAATTGATTTGGAATGCGTTTTTGTTAGAGGTAACCTAAAATGTTTATAGGTAAGTGAAATTAAGTTAATTTTGTTAGGGAATAAAATAAAATAGAGATGAGTAACATTAAAATATTTTTCTTGTTCAATAATTTGGAGAGGGCGGATTGGCATAGCGGTCAATACTCTCGCTCTTTACTAATGCGGCCCAGGTTCGATTCCTTTCGGAACCAGTGTGACAGTAATAAGTGAACTTGGTTGCCAAATCCATACCCTCCTCGCAAGTTTTCTCCCATAACTTGGGATTACTCCCTTACCTTAAATGGGATTTCTTTTCATAAATCTGTCCTTGGCGTTCTGGATTCACTTGTTGTGTTACAGCGACCTTAGGCGTTCATCGACGGTGCCCTGAGTACTTCGGTCGATATGTCACTCGTTATAAGAATTGAATTAGATATTACTATTATTAACATATGCCCATTCTTCTATCTTCCCACGAACATAATTACCTAGCCTCTTAAAGCGAATTTCGGGATCCATATACATTTACTTCATCCCGTAACTATAAATCAGCTTTTAATATTATCTGAACAGACTAGTATATTATATGTGTGCCTAATCGAAAGAGCAGAATTGATCTATTCTGACTGAAATTAGAACACACCGATATAATGATAAGAAAATGTGATAACAAAAAAGTTAAGTGCAAAAGAAAACACTGTTTAATGGCTGACTCAGAGATTTCCCGATGAGGGCGCACTCAATTTTCAAACAAATCGTGTTTTTTTGCATGTACATAATGCCTGTTCATATACTAATCATTGTGTGAAATACCTAAGCTCAAATCGAAGTCCTTCATATAGAAAATCACACGGTAAAAAAATTACACGGTATCCTATGGCACTGTTATACTGTGCATGGAAACAGAAAAGCCGATTCATCTCTAACTTTGGAATTTAACATTTTAGGTGACTATCTTTAGTTTTAGATGACTATTTTTAATTTCTACTTAAAATGATTATATTTCGATATCTCTGAGTCAGCCTTTAAGTTAAGCACATTGCAAAAAATGTTGGGCAATGACTTTACCCAACTTTGGTTGAAATATCAACAATCTACATGATTTACCCAACGTTCGGTAAAAATTTACCCAATTTTTGGCGTGACATTTTGCTCAATGTTGTGTGTAAATTATTGTCCAGCGTTTGGTAAAGCTTACCAATGATGGGGCAAATTTACCTTAGACTGTTGATATTTGAGCTATAGTTGGACAAACTTTGATAAATACGATTTTGACTCTACTGGCAGCAACGAATATAAACCTTAGAGATTGTTCCAAGATAATTGCTATTGATATTCGTCCAACATTAACCAGTTACCGGAAGGTCGTAAGTTTAAATCATGGATATCTTTGTGCTATTATACTGACTATTCGATCTTTGTAGTACGTTTTAAGCCATGCTGACTAACTTTCACCACTTTTACCATTGCCAAAACGTTACATTAATCATAGTACTCGATAGCTCTTGACAATGAACCATCATGATCGAATCGGCGAAATGTTATCGTAAATAACATATCGTAGAATAACACAAGGGTATATGCAGGAAGATGTTGTAATGTTTAGGTATCAATATTTAAAACGTTAAGGTGTATATTAATAAGGATATTAGCTATCTTGCTGAAACTAACCTACAGCTAACTCTCTGAAACATCTTATCCGCTGTGCTTGCTTCAGGTCCGTCTCGGGACTAACAGCAACTCGCACGTTCTCCAAATCACATGTCGTCTATCATTATTTGTAGCTCGTCTAATCTTTGATTTTTGTACATTTATGTTTTAAGTTTTGAATGCTATCTTAATCAAGTGTTAACGGGTAGGAACAAATTCAATTTAAATTGTCTTTTTTGTCAACGAAACCGTATCAGTGAGCTGTTCAAAGACACCTGAGTTAGGTGTTTTAACACTTAAAAGTACTATGCAGGTAGGCATCCATAATACGAATTCATTCATTCTACTCGCTTTAGTTTTTTTTGTGCACCATCTTCCCATAGGCGTACCCAGAAGTTTACACAAAGTTTATGACACGGATTGAAGAAAACTCCATTAGTATCGAAATATAATGTCACTTTTCTCGGACGGGGGGGGGGGCGTATCTCTCTGCCTCTGTGTATGTGTGCTCTCGTGGAGTTGAGGAAATCACACCTTTTCAAACTGCTAAACAGATGGACGAGGGGGAATATAGCAACGTTAGTGACATTCAGAAAGACCAAAAAGACATTATCGAAAGGAAAACAATCAACTGAGAATAGGAGCGGTTGTCATTGTAGCTTTGACATTTCAGAAACAACATCACTTATGCAATAAGTACAGGACGGATGTATGGATGTACAAAAAAACCCAAGAAGGCTTCAGGGAAGCGTTCGTTTGGTAATGATTTAATGACGAGCGATGACTGGGAGTTGAATATTTTGCAATGGGGAGGGAGAGAGGGAGGAATATAGGGTCAATGTCTGGTCGTTTGCACCTACCTTAGGAAAAACAGCGGGCTGCAGCGTCTTGAACTTGTTTCATTTTCAATGTTTTTTTCCTAATCATTTAAGGGGTTTCGATAGCTGGTTTGGAGTATATCTCTGATCGTCTACTCTTAGAAAACTAAGATTAGGACTGATATAAAACACTTTTCTACACGAGGCAAGACTACAGTGTTTTTTGTGTGGCTCATCTCTTAAAATCATGAAAACTTTAAATGGTGAAACTTTTTTTTGGAAATCGTAATTTGCGGAATTTAATTTATTTTGAGAACAAGAAGATCGAATGTTTTAATTATTTCACACAGGAGATACGCAGAGTTTGCGTATTAAAGTAGACGGATAGTTGAAATTAACGGCTTTCCTGCTTAATTATGAGATTAAATTCAACAGTGAAAGTAAAAACGCCTGATTTATGCTTGTACTCAAATTATTATTATCAAGAATGATAACAGTTAAAGGCTGACTCCGAGATTTCGAAATATAATTTTTTATTATGTGTGGTAATTAAAAATAGTTAACCAGAACTAAAGATAGTCACCTAAAATGCACAATTCCAAACAATGCACAATTCCAAACAAAAAAGATTTTTCGTTTTGAGGTAAACATTTATTTGTAGCTTAACAGTGCATAGAATACTGTTCAACAAATCAGTTTAATACAAGATTGTGATTTTCTATGAAGGATATCGATTGAAGGCTTAGCTATCCACACAGTGAATAAGTGTGTGGACAAACATTATGTACATACAAAAACACATAAATTTATGGAAAGAAATTGAGGGGCGCCATACTTGAGTCGGAATCTGAGTCCGGCCTCAAAGGTCCACAATGGCCAAAAACTATTCAGACATATGAATAGACCCTTACTGAAATCACTTCCACAAATGTGAAAACAATTTGGGGTGTTTACATAATCACGAATAACAAACAGTAAAAACAGCACAAAGAATGAGATGGCAATGGTGGCAATTTTCTGCCACGAAAATCATGTGTTGACATCCCTGCCAGATTTTACAGTGTATCTGGCATTTTTTGACAGAATGCAAAGCAATTCACCGGGATTCAGACATTGTACTCAGCTTGTATTAGGATATTGATCTACAATTGAAGTTGAATTGGCCGGGATTAGCACATAATACAATAGCAGTGTTCTTTGAGCTGATGACTACATGCTTTTCAAGTTTGCTAAAATGCTGACAGTATGTCAGCATCCCTTGGTTGAGAAGGAATCTTACAAGGAAAATAATATTGTGTCCCTTTCTCTTTTTTGACATTTATAACACCTTAATTATTTTTAAATTTGTGGAAGTGATTTCCATTGGCTCTTTTCATGATGTCCTGAATATTTTTTTGGCCATTGTGGGCCCTTTATCATCATATATACTAGGATGATGAAACACCTATCCTGACTACTCAATTCACATCATGTATCTGAAATTGTACAAATAACCAATTGCAATTAACCCAATACAATATGATGAATCTTGAAGGGACACTTTTTCGTTTTATTTAATTTGTATCGTATGCGGCTAATACGTCGGTAATGCCTTTGAAGGCCTAGAAAACTTTTGCATGCATTAAACCAGTATCATAATAAATCTATGATCTTAAATACGGGAGAATGTCTAATGTTTTATATTCAAAGCCTTTAATCTTTTCATGAGGATGATGTGACATCAATGTTTTGCACAACTGGTAGGATTGGCCTTTCAGTATGATGCGACCACTGAACGGTTCAAGGCCTTCGTTTACCGTTTGAAATGTAGTTTTTTAAACAGGCACGGGCCCTAACAACACATGATGCGAGTGCGTACTGCCGGCGATGACGTCACGTGTAGCCTCCTCTCTACTGTATCTGTGGTTGCTCCCATCCAGGTGGTCTGCATTAGTTTTTATTATTCATAGCCTTTATGAAGTATGACACTTGGTTCAAATAATACTGCCATTAATAAAGAGCTGTAAGAGATAAATAAAGCATTTCGGCATGGTCGCCAATGTTATTTTTTATCGTCACAGATTTCTGTATTCTATTGAGTTCTCATTTGTTCTCATGACGATCATGACGATGGCTACCAAAAACTGCTCTTATCATAATTGGCCATAGTTCATCAAAGTGTTTTCACTGTCACTTCTTTAACAAAACAAGTTAATGGGGGAACATTTGCATTTGCTTGTGTTATCTCTTTTGGTTACAGTTAAACTTATATCTACACGTAAAGTCTGTTTGGAGCAACGATGTGTATTTAAATAGGCTCCTAGGCTAAATAAAAAAAATCCTCGATGCTCTCTTTTCTTGCATGGCATCTGCATAAAAAAATTCTTGAAAATGTCTGAAAACTACTATTAATAGTAAAGGATTTGTAATTTCAGGATTGATAATCATTAATGTTCACTGGTATTTTTCTCAATTTAAAGGCATTTGGACATCAAATGCAATTTTTCTCTGCTTCTCAATTTTTTACATCAAAATATTTTGCCACCTACCAGCAGTATTTAATATAGGCGCATTCTCGTGATGGCTTTTGATGTGCTGTTCGTTTAGTGATTCATAACTTAAAAAAAACTTTCTGGTCAACCTTATCTATTGAAAATTTATGTTCATTGGTGAATTTTTTGTATTTCTTTTGTGGAGTAACCCTTTTTGATGTGAAGAAACAGTCTTTATCAGTTTTTCCAGAGATTATTCTGTGGTAAGTGCTTAGGAGTTTGTGGTTTTAAACTTTAGGCACCGTGTGTATGCATGCAGGGACTAATTACCGCAATTTTGATCTAAGTGTGAAATCGTAAGGAGGGTTATTGGAATACCTTATCAAAAAGGACATTAATCGTAAAACATTTAATATCTTTTAATCTATTATCGATATATATATATATCTATATATATAATCTATATATTATATATATATATATTTATATAATATATATATATATCTTATATATATATATACTATATATAACAGCAAGAGATTGGGCGGTTCTACTTATACAACACTGTTGCCCCATTCGTGAGACATGGAACTGTCAACTTATATACATGTAAGAAATTGGAATAGGCGTGAGACGGTGCAGTAGTATCAGGTTCTTTTTTGTGCTATATCTATCGCCCTCCGCGCTTCATCAGTGTCTGTACAAGATAAAATAAAGCGAACGAGAATACATAATATAATATAATAGTACGTATGACATCAACCAATACTTGCAATAACTTACTAATATAATATAATCATCACAACCATTATTATGATAATGGAGTGCATGACCTTACGTGTACTGCGAAAGATGATCATAATTAACTCTTATTTGGTATTTAGGATGCTGCATATACAATCATAGGCCTATGGCCAATTAATTTTAGTCGTTATTGATAAATTATAAATGGTTGATTATTAGTGAGTCATGATATGGCCCAAATCATGATTTATGGAAGGAAATGAACACTCACCAAGTTGTACAAAAAACTATTTCGGTGCTTGTATATCCCGTCAATCTTTCTGCAGAAATAGCGACAGAGGACAATAACGTATATAGTTGACACTATTTGAACTGAACATTATTATACCGTTAATTACAAACATCACGTGGTCGAGTTACCGGACAAAGTCATCTGGAAAGTCAAGTGGAACAAAGTCATCTGGAATACCTCTGATAGTTTGCTTCTGTTTGTTCTGCCTATTCACAACACGTTGAAACAATTGACCACTTCAATTATGCTTAATTTTAAACAGAGTCAGGTGCTTAAAATGGGTTTAGCAATGGAATCATAATCTTCTTAATTGCACATATTTAGGTCTATATGTATTTTATTTAGTAAATGATTACCAAAAAGTGAAAAAAAAAAATGCCAAAGAAATGTCCAAAATAACTTAGCCTTTTTATATCATCACTTTTGACACAAATGCTTGATTGACTTGCTGACAACGGGCGAACTAGATCGGCCCGTTGGTGTTTTTTCGTGACGTAACAGTACTAATTCCTCTGCGCTTCCGAGTGTATGGCAGCTCTACAGTCCCGCGGTATTTAAACCCGCATAAAACACTTGTGATTAGGAACATTGAAGCCCTACGTCATGAAGAAATATGTTTTTGTATCAGTGCTATATGGGATCAAAGATGGGCTCAAAACCAACCTATAAGATCCCTTATTATACAAGCCTTGATTAACCCATAACAGAGTCAGCTGCTAGTCCTGAACCATACTCAGAGTGGTGAAATGGTTAAGCCAAACAGATCCGGTACCTACATGGTCACACAGTGAGTGACCGAGCCTGAAGCATCGCAGGCGGTCTCTATATTGGCACACACTCATGAATCATTTATCACATATGTTACTACTTTCAAAGGCGTGGAAAACGCTGGATGAAAATAATGGCCTCACAGCCGATTCCATGTCAGTACGAATGTACACAAAGCAGTACAGAATCAGTGTAGTCATGTTGGTACTTGTTTGGTACATCTGCAATCTATATTATATAGTCTTTATATATATTTCAAATGTGTGAGAGAGCAAATTGGCTATATGTTTTTGTGAAGCCAGATGCCTCAAGCAACGAAGCACAGAAATGATGAAAGGGAAACTACATAGAGTATTGGCTTCCAAATTCCCTTTGGACAAATATCAAATTGTAGTATCGGTCTTATCGGTACGACCAGTAATGAAACGTGCATCAATTATAGAGGCGGTAAAAGGAATAACGCTCTGAGAGTTTGATAAGAGTTAATATTCTTTCCGATTATTGTCACATGTAAAGTGTCTAGCGCCTCGAGCTGTTTACAGATATTATTGAGGTATAAAAGGTTATAAGCAATATATTTTAGTATACCCAATGTGTATATAGCGTAACAATAGTTTTATATATGACACGGAGAAGGTGCAAATACCTTTTACGTGAAACATTAGGGAACCTAATCCTAAAACACATTTGGGTTAAGCAGTTTATCATAAGCGTCATAAGGTAACATTTCTGTCCTCAATTACTTTATGGTCTTAGGTTAACCAAACCAACTTTTATCAAAAGCTGGGTCACCTTTTGAATAGTAAATGGAAGGTTAGAGGACGGGCTGGTAGGATGAGCTTGCCTGTCACCATTGCGGCCGGTGTGACAGGAGATATGGTTTACCGGACTCACCTACAACGGTGAAGAATAGGGCACTCAATTCATTTGACTCTTCACACAACATAAGTTTCACGCTTTCTTCCATTGTCGTCTATGGAGCCCGGACTATGGCTCCCGGCGGACCATATGTCCTTTTACACCGGGTTCGATTCCCTGTAGAGCCAGTGTCGTACGTGAATTTGGTTACCGATCCATACCTATTCTCGCAGGTTTTCTAAGCACTTCTGTTTCATCCTGCATCTAAAATCTGATTTTTTTCCCAAAATCTTTCCTTGTCGTTCTGAATACTCATTTCTCGTACTCGCATTGTAAAAATTAAATATTACATTATAACCGTTTCCGTTTATTATTTTACTACCTTGTTGTTACTTGGTTGACATCTGATATTTCGCACTATTTATCGATTGGCAATAATTCTCTGTGTGTCATCTCGATCCATACGTGCGGCAGCATCATATTTGTAGACGCATCGTGACACTCCAGCATGTTAACTTTATGCAATTTCTGTCGTTGTCTTCATAAACAGAATCACAATTGATACAAATACGCAGACCCTTGACAATACTGTCAATAAAATAATAAGTGTTGAGTGATAGAAAGATTGATTGGGGGGAGGCAGGCTTGAGAGACGGAGGGAAGAAGGCTGTGGGGGATGGAGAGAGTGAAGGAGCGAGCGAGAGATTGAGAGAAAGATTGCAATTACATTTTCACGGATTGTGTATTTCACTTGCTGGTGGATAGTTGACTAAACGATGGACCACTACAATATTTAATGTCCTTTTTCACATTGTGAAATGTGGTAAGATTTTTAAAAAGCACGAGCCCTGAAGAAAATATGATGTCCGCGCACATTGCCGGGTAAAGAACAATGGCCTCTGCCGACAATCCGCCGGACAATTGTGTCACATGTTCTCGTCTATAGCGTAATACAATTAACCCATGGGCCGAGCAAATTTTCGGTACCCTGAAAGGTGGCAAAACGACACTCATTATGCAGCCTCAGTATACCATGGTCTACACAAAAATGCATGGTAGCATTTTGGATTGGTAGCTATAGCAAGGTAAGGGGCAATCAAGGGCTATACAGGGGAAAATGTTTTTGTCTGACCATAATGATTCCAAAAAGGTACAGTTTGTATTATCTGCGGTTAAAAGGCTACTGGGTAAAACAGCACAAATAGGTAACAAGGGGCAAAGGGGTCAAAATTTACAGTTGCTCCAATTTGAATAAAAACTTATAAAAATTGTCGGTGGAGCTGATAGGATTAAAATGATAGGTTTGACAACCTATTGTTTGGTTAAGAAAGCAGAGGGCAAGCAAGGTCAACGTCCATTGCATTCTATGACTGGTTTTGCCACCTATCCCGGTAAGCAAGCATCACAGATAGTGCAAACTATTCCTTATTTTAATTTTTAGCCAGAGGAATGACTTGCGTCATTTCCGATCAAAATCAGGGTCTTGTATAATCCTCCATTGCCCCTATCTGGTTATAGCTACCATTCCAGAATTGCTATCTTGCATTCTTGTGTAGATGATAGTGTACTGAGGCTGGATAATAAGTATCATTTTGCCACCTTTCAGGGTACCAACTTGGTCAAAATTCCTGGAGGAATAAATATATTGCTGTATATATACATATATTCATAATAACTAGCTAAGGTATTCGATTATATTATTAGAGTTAAAGGGATATGCAATGATGTTAATAGAGTGCGCTGAATTATGAAAGAGACTTTTGCATGAATTTTTGATCACCTTTCCATTTACACGTTCTTCGATCCAGCTGGACATTGCTTCGCACAGCAGTCGTTGCATAAAAACATCAATCACAGGTCTGAATCTGTCTCACAAGCCATCCGTTTTTGTCTCGTGCCTTGCAAACAAACTGTCTGGCTAGTTTCCTTTCGTTGGTCGTATAGAAGTCTTTGCGAATCGCCAGTCTATGATGGCACCATGTTTATATATAGTTCTAAAAAGAATTGAGGATGTTATTTTCTATAATATTGTAGTCAAATTTTCTTTGATTGCAGCTGAAAAAGTTGGGTTGAATTACGAAAAAAATGCTAGTCGCTTTTCAAACATGCACTAAAACGGAAATCCCTGATTTTGTATATATCTTACTGGCGGCTCTAGCCAGATGCAGAAGGGTGATTCTGTCGTATGTATATAGTTGATTTTGTCGATGGTGTCGGTATCGGCGCTGTCGTCCATCTCCACAAACAGGTCGCTGTACTGCCTATAAACAGGTCGCTGTACTGCCTATAAACAGGTCGTTGTACTGTCCATATTCCTGATCCAATTTTGATAACGCTGGCACCAAAGGACCTAATATAACACTACATCAGGTGTGAGACACAGATCTGTTAAGTCAATGATCAAAGGTTATATCCCTGAAAATGTACTCTCGTGCTTTCTGCTTTCAATCACCCTTGAATGCGATGTAAAAACTGTGCTAGCCTCCTCACAGCTTTCAAACAAGTTCATGCCCTGCTTTACAAATGCTTTGAGGTGTCCGGATCCTACGCATGATAATGATAAAATTGGATGATTTGCGCCCAATATTTATTGGTCTCGCTATGAGTTTTAAAATATTGCAACTCATAGCTCGACCAATAAATTTGGGCTGAATCAATCCAATTTTATTACATACTCGATTGAAAGAATCAATGACACAGGGCAAACGTATGGTGTTGAATTTTATTTTATTTATTGAATTCTAATGGCCGAGTCAGCAGACCTTTTGCCGAGTTAGGATCGAGGCCAAATCTGCCCGACCGTATGGAAACGACACTACATCTAAAATTTTTAATCGCCTAATGAAGTCATCATGATTAATATGGGGAACGATGGAATTAAGTTGATTTGGAATGCGTTTTTGTTAGAGGTAACCTAAAATGTTTATAGGTAAGTGAATAAGTGGTAAGGGAATAAAATAAAATAAAATAGAGACGAGTAACATTAAAATGTTTTTCTTGTTCAATAATTTGGAGAGGGCGGATTGGCATAGCGGTCAATACTCTCGCTCTTTACTAATGCGGCCCAGGTTCGATTCCTTTCGGAACCAGTGTAATAAGTGAACTTGGTTGCCAAATCCATACCCTCCTCGCAAGTTTTCTCCCAGAACTTGGGATTACTCGCTTACCTTAAATGGGATTTCTTTTCATAAATCTGTCCTTGGCGTTCTGGATTCACTTGTTGTGTTACAGCGACCGTAGGCGTTCATCGACGGTGCCCTGGGTACTTCGGTCGATATGTCGCCCGTTATAAGAATTGAATTAGATATTACTATTATTAACATAATGCTCATTCTTTTCTCTTTCCACGAACATAATTACCTAGCCTCTTAAAGCGAATTTCGGGATCCATATACATTTACTTCATCCCGTACCTATAAATCAGCTTTTAATATTATCTGAACAGTTGGCGTAAGACTAGTATAGTATATGTGTGCCTAATCTAAAGAGCAGAATTGATCTATTCTGACTGAAATTAAAACACATGTCCTATGGTGCAGTTGTCAGAATCAACTCAAATAAACTTTTTCCACCGAAAATATCAACTGAACTAAAAACAAAAAAAGAATTCGCTGCGATCATGCGACGCATCTTTAAGCTGATCAATATCATTCCATCCGTGGTAACCAAAAAGCCCAGTGTGCGCTTGTAATCACATACAGTAGCTGAAGATATTTGATCATAACCTGATGTTCGTTTCTTTTCTTTATTTACACAAAGTCATGAAACATCGAATTCTGTGCTATATAGTGAACCTAGATAAATCATGCAAGTTACACTCCTTCCCAATGTCATGATTGTAGTGTTTGCAAACGCACAGTGTCATTCCTCCTACAGCCATTACGATTTAATTCTAAGTCATAGACACCGACGGTTTATTCCTGTATAAGCTGATCAAATGTCGCCGATCAAAGGGGAAATTGTTTGATAGAGCATATATTCTGATTAGGAATCTAGTTAACGAAATAGCCCCAGGACAAGCGGGACCGGATATGGTGATGGTTGAGCTAAAACAAAAAACAGGGTTGAGTAAAAAGGGTTTGTGTTTTTTTTACGAAAGATAGATTGGAGTTATGGATGGAGTATGAGGAAAACTACTGGAGGGGGACGCTCAATTTCCACTTTTGAAGTAGAACCGCCCATTAATCGTTGTAGCCTGAAGAGGTTAAAAGCACAGAAAGAATGGTCTCAGTCGCGCGCGATATGATTGAGACTGCGAACCGGTTCGAAAAGAACTTTCAAGTTTCGCATTGAGCCGAAGGGTGATTTTCCTCGAGGGCCTAGTACCGGATGATGATATCCACAACACAATAACGCGGAGAGTGCCTTTGCGGTTCTTAACCGGAAAAATTCAGGAAAAACCGTGTGCATCAAAGAAATATATATGTCACAAAAAAAACTTTTTTCCCCACTTATAACAATTCCTCCGGGTTTTATAGGTTTAGGGAAATGTGATAATTTGATGCATTGGTGATAATTTATTGTTTTGCGCCGATGTTATAGTCTCAATAGGCTAAAGGCATTTTTCCACAGATTTTGCAGTTGTGGGAACTATAGGCTACACGTCAGCCCAGAAGGTTTTGGTTAGACGAACGAGATACCAATAGTTGAATACGGGAAAATTTCAGAGAAAAATATAACTTTGAAAATATGAAAGTCTGCGGGGACCGTTGTTGCGTGTAGCCCTGGGAGAGGGGTAAAGTACTATGGGTGGGCAAAATATGTGAACTGCTTCTAACATCTAATGAAATATATGTTTGGCCTCAAATTATTCCTTAGGTTACCAGGAGTAAAAAAAAAAAAAAAAAGTCAATGGGGGTCACATGTGTGTGGTGCTTACTTTCCAAAATATTTGGGAAAATAGGCTAAAGGTCAGTTGTTTATTCAAGAAAGGTCAACACTTGTAATACCAAGATTCTTTGTAAAAATATTAAAAAACATATTTAATGATACTGATTCAAAATAGTGCTTTTTATTTTGCCTAGGGTTGATTCCCTTTCATAGGGAGGGGTATAATACCCTCGTCCCCATAGAGTCCTAAAGGGAATTTTTACCCCTTCCATTATAACAACAAGGAGCTGCCGCGAAAGTGCAAAAGCATTTCATATTTGGATTCATATCATAACATGTAAAAAATATTTTAAACAAATCTGGGGTATGGCACGAGTGACCTTTCTTGAATAACAAATACCTTTAGCCTCATTTTCCCAATATCTTGGAAAGGAGCACCACACGTGTGTGACCCATGACTTTTTTTAACTCCTGCTTACCTAGGAATAATTTGAGCCTATAATGATATATATTTAGAGCCTTCAACATTTGACCCCCATAGTACTTACCCCGCCTCCTGGGGCTACCCAACAACGGGGTCCCGGCAGACCTTTAATATTTGCAAAAGTTTGTATTGTTCTCTGAATTTTCCCGTGTTCAGATATTGGTATCTCATTCGTCTAACCAAAACCTTCTGGCTTATGCTCTATATCGCTTTTGTGAAATTTCTATGATAATATTCCTTAAAATACTACTTCTTAAAATTTTCTTTTTAAAATTTTCTTTTATAAAATATCTAATAGATCTCTTGTGTTACATAACCACTCTCGCAATCCATAATATCAATCAAAATTTAATGGGAAAATGGAAATATTATTTGTAGAACGCTGCCTTATTTAACAAACTTATATTTAATTTCTTTTCTTTCTTTTAGAAAGTCTTCACTCCCCACTTATAATGTTTTCGTTACATGGTACGTGAATATGCCTTAACTGTCCACAATTGTAGGAAAGTAGTTAGTGCATTATTGTCTATTTTCTTTAACCTTGGCATGTAACATTTGAATAGTCGAACCTTAACCCTTAAAGTTTGGGCGAACGACTAATTTAGCACCCTACGTATATTCTGGCACATCCCCCAACATAGAAGAACCCCTTCAAAGACGTGAAATTCAAACCTGATTTTTTTTTTGTGCCCCAATTTAGCGCCCTTAGACGCAATTGTGTTACTTGTATATATGACGTAAAGAGATTATTTTTCCATCAATGAGGTACACACCCTAAATCATGTACACAACACTCAAAAAAAAGCACCATCGACCGCCCACGGAAAACGCAAACTTTTGGATAACTGAAAAATAGCGTTCAAATAGTTCATGTGAATTTATGGACAAACTGTATTATTATTTTGAATTGATACAATGAAATTTCGCAATTTAACCGTGATTTTGTCCACAAAGTTTGGATGTATTTTGTAGCTACTGCGTTTCAACGTTCAAATTTGTGTATCGACAAAACTGTTTTGTTTTATTGAAAAACCTCCCTTCCGATATCAATTTCTTTATCATACGAACATCATGTAGACCCTCGATTTTTCATTGAGATAATCGGCCTCCGTTCCGAATAAGAGTAGGGTGTAAACCCTGACTGTTCCCAATCCGCCCATCCTCAATAGCGGGCCCATGTTAGGAGCGGTCCGTATCATGGATACACGCGGCCCCGGATCAGCGCACTAACTGAACAAATCCTGACACCACCACAAAGCCATTACCAACTGAGCTTGTGGATACGAGCAAACAATGTCAGTTCAAAAATCCGAAAATTCGGCGTTCATTTTTAACGTAAGTCACTGCTCTAATTTGGCTGATTTTTGGCATTGTCGAACCGAGTTTGAACAATATTTCAGCATAATCGCTCGCACATACACTAAAAGACTTAAAATAGACCATAAATTGTGTTTGTGAATCAGAAAAGATGATTTTAGGGCTGTTTATTTTAAAGATTCTTGTCTGCTGAAAATTCGTCACCTTGCACTCATTTAAAACAATAGGCCAACATTTAATTTACGGTAATTATTGTTTGTTTTTGTGAATCACCGCTTAGAATTTTCTTAGGCCCCTCTCTCTGTTTGTGCTTATTTGTTGTGCTTGCTTATGATAAAATCGTTATGAAGTGGGTTTTGAGGTTGACACTGATTATATCTAGTCCTTATCTATTCTCGGATTCTGTATCTGGGCTCGGGCTGCGCCCTCGCTATCTCCCGATACCGATCACCAGTCGACTAGATACATCCATATCACACCCAAAACTCAACCTAATAACTAGATCGTACATCAATCTTAATGTACTACTACTACTAATGCGTTCCTTGTGTACGGGCATTCCCTGAACTAAAAAGAGGACGAAATTCACTCTCTGAAAACACGTGAGGTTTTACGTAAGAAGCCGAATTGATTTGAGTTCACTCCTTTACTCTTTCAAAATAGTATTTTCACCCTCCTTTGGAATTGTGGAGGTACAATTGCAATATTTTGGCATGAAAAGAGTTTAATAGGCAAGCATGAAATGGCGTTCATCATTATTGATGTTTTTGTGATTTTAAACAAAACGATAATTATTAGATATTTTAAGGTGTAAACGATGGATTTGCTGAATGAGTTTGTAGCCTAAGCGTATAAAGTTTGCCATCCATTTTTAAATTTGAATTAAAAGAGTGTAGATGAGGAAAAAGAAGGATACGTAATCGTCGTGGTCACGACATAGTGCGAATCTGCATTTTTTGGTCAAATTGAGTTTAAATTGAATTCTGGTTAGCAGTTTATGTACTCTTAATTGTACCCACAAATAAAAGTGCATTACCATCCCACCAAATAGCCGCAGTCGAATAAACCGATATTGGATACAAACCGGGGTTTCCACAAATAACAATACTAAATACGTATTCGATAGCTTTTCGTGTCCAAATATCTCAAAGTCACACAGGATAAATTGTGAACGAATACGTATTTCGCGCTAGGGCCAAAGATTGCTACTTCAGTGATCAAAATCGATAATAGTTCTAATTCAAGATTAAGGCAATCGGTGAAATTTAACCCAATTCTTCTTTCTAAACTTCATGAGGGATTGGGTTCTGGTATTTCAATTTTCACATTTTAATTTTTGTGGTTTATGTTATTGTTCCTTTTTAATTATGAAACCTACGGTCTGTGCGTCGTGAAAAAGAATTATCCAGTTTTTGTAGTTTTAACATTTTACAAATACAACAAACAACCAATTTATATATATATATTTTTTGTGTGGACATCGTGACATTAACCCTCGTATTACCAAGGGGAGGAGTAACCACCCCATGTAAACTTTCCCTCGGTGCGCAAAAACGTTAAAAACTTTCGTTAAGGTCTTCCATATAATATTTCACATCCTTCTGCTAATTTTGCGAAACAAATGTGAAGGTAGCACCATCACCAGGGTTAGCGTCGAAAGTCGATTGGTGGTAGTGGTCTACTACATCTACTAATCATGCTTTATAATCCTGAATTTCGGGGGTGTTTAACACCCCACCCCCTTAGTAAACCGTGTTACAAAAATAGACTTGTAAAACATATTGCGAACGTGTGATTTCTTTGATGTTAACTTTTATATTCTGCAAACTAAAATAATTACTAATAGATAAATCATTTTAAAAAAAAAACTAGCCTTTCAGGAACAAATTGATATTTTTTTTCGGGAAGGTGTTTGCATTTAAGAGTAATTAGAATTTGCCCTCTAATTTGTTTAGATGATGTTAGATTTTATGATTATCATACCCATGTAATTGGTTAATCGGTTCAAGTTTGGTATATATTTTAAGCGTTGTTAATTACTTTAAAAGATAGGGACTATATATGTAATGAAAATTTAAGAAAGCTAGAAAACGAGAAAAATAGACCACTTTGTATCCTCCAAAATCTCTTGAGTTATGAAAAATATTACAGTTACATTTTTAATATTTTCTGAGCTCAAATTTTTGAACAGTTCTACCCAATATTTATTGTAGATTACAACATGCATTACATTTAATATTTATTAATTTTAATAAATGCACTCAATGATTTGCGTCCTTCTAACGTATTATTCTTGAAATTTATGTTTTGTTTCTGCCAAAATGAGTAAACATATTGGCGACTAAAAATATATTAATTTAACGGAGCCAATTTGTAAAAGAGGTTGTATTGTAATTTCTGAATTTGTTGGTCAACGTGGTCAGTCTGCGCTATTTTACAACGAAAACGATAATGCACCAGTGAGTGTTTCCCATTTTAACCCTTATGGAAGTCGTGTATACAAATTTGCATGTTGAACCAAACACAATGCAAAGAAGCGTCGCGTAGTCTCGTCATCATCATTTAGAACACGTATGTCGTCGTCTTCATCCTCATTAGCATCGTCGTCTTCATCATCATCATCACTCATCATCATATCATCATCATCATCATCATAATCATAATCATCATCATCGATAGTAGCATCATGTCGTCGTCAAGCTCGATGTTGTTCCTTATTTATCGTTATTGCCACCATTATTTTAAAATAGTAAAAACCCGTAGCTTAAGTAAATCGCACCAACCAACATGAAAATCAATGGGTGTCATGCAGTCGAATACGTATTCGATCCTTCGGCACAGCGAATCAAACATTTGGGGGGGGGGGGGGGTTTTTTTGACAAACAGTCGAATCACATTCAGTGGGCATTTTTGAATAAGAAACAGTTGTTTCTGGTATTTTAATACTGGCGTCAGTTAGTAACCATTATGTCTTTAACAATAAACCACTTAAAATAGCTTTCCTTTTTATTTCATTTAATTACACGCATTCATAAGTAACTCAAACTTTCTAACGCCTCGTTTTCTCAGAACTGGCATTTATGCTGATTCGAACATATGCAGAACCCACAGAAGTATTATGAAGGATTAATCCCAGTTGTCTTGCGCGCCAAATTGACGATCATTTCTTTAATAGCTGAATCTACAAAAAACCAGTTCAGATTACGAGCCATTTCAGGCTTTACTTAACATTAAATGGAGATATATAAAATGACAGGATTATCGAAAATGACATTCTATTGGAAAAGGACTCTTACCAAACTAAGCTGAACTTTAATACCCGATTATGGAAAGAAAACCTGCAATTCATCAAATAATATCCGATATGAGCGTGCATCTAAGCCACCGGTTCTAAGATACGAAAATATAGCATACTGTACAATATAGTAACAAGAAAGAAAGGAAAGAACTGTAGAAGTGAAATCAACAATGGTTATTGGGATTTGAAGACGTTCAAATAAAAAGGACTTGAAAGACCAAGTAAGAGAAATAGCAGAGGGGAAGAGTGGATAAGGAAGGACAAGGACAAAATGACAAATAATGACAAGGACGAACTGAAGTACTACAACAAAACAGCATGGAGCCTTGAGAGAAAAGAATGAAACGTATTACTTACCCATTTCAAAAAGGTCACCAAGTACATCCTCGATCTTTTTTCCTCCTCTGCATTCGTCAAGAACGATTTCTGGATAAGAGTGGAGAGATCGTTCGCTTTCTGTAAAGTTATTGCACATTGCCATTGCCGACTTGATTTTCTATGACCCCCATGCACTCTTCTCATATTCAATAATTATCATAGTATTTAATTTGCAATATATATCAATGTACGGGCCGCTTTTGTAGGTGCTGTATCAATATATTCCGCTGCGTATTAGAAAATATTTTAACGTTATCTTTTTTATGACTTATGTACTATATTATGCCATTTATGCAATACAGTTATCGCATAATTTAAAATTTAGCTATGTTGTGCTATGCTACGGCTAAGGACGTGTTATTATCCTTGTGGTCGCGTGGGTGCATTCCATGATATTGCTTTCATATGGGACAAAAGCAACATTAATGAGAACATGAAAGTAATGAAGGTTAAGTTTGTTTGTATTCACCGTACCGTTCAAACTAAACAGGCTATGAAAAAGGGTTTGCAATTAACTCAAAAACCATAATGAAATGAAAATTAAGGCTTAATATCTATACTTACTAAAATGAGATCTGTCCATGCAGTCTTCCTGTCCGGCCTGCCATGCTTTGTTATCTGGACATATGGGGCTGATATTTGGCATGAATGGTGGGGACGACAGTCTACACTTTGTTTACGGGTTTCGAAATTGGATCCAAAAGCTAAAGGTCATCTAGGGGTCATTGCGCAGGCGACATTAATTCAGCATAACGACGCGGAATGGCGTGTAACACAGAAAACAACACGCCAGATTGATTCTCAAGAGGCAAGGCAAACCTTGTTTGACAGTCCTGTGCCTGTGTGGGTTTTAATATCAATGAGTACTCGTCTATGATATTCATGTAAGAGACGCATTTATTGATTAAAACTAAGGGCAAACTTAAAAGTTAGCCGACAAATTACCTGGATGTCGTTAGCCTCGTATTAATGTCCCCTCTGTTTTTGGGTATGTTATTTTTATGTGTAAAATATACCATTATCGTCTCAATGGCCCTAGACTATCATTTTGCGGCAATTGAAGAAATTTCATTATTTTCTGAAAAATTGCCATTGCCCGCTTGAAACTGCAAAATGTACTGCGTGCTTTAGCTCCATTTCAATATTGACGAAGGTTATTTTAATCTATTCTGATAGCCTTATCTTTGATACCTAAATGGTCAAGTAGAAAATTCTACCAGATGTAAGTTTGGCGTGTGTGGACCGTCATCAGGTTGGGTAGAATTTTGAGGTATATAGTACATTTGTTTTTCCTAGGGGTAAAACTTAAAATATGAGATGAGCATTTTTAAACTAAAGTAGAAGGTGCTATGAAACGGAGTTTATCGCCCTCACTTGAAAGAAGATATGTACGTTACCTAATCACAGTGAATTAATCTAATGCGACTAAGTCAATCATGCATCTGGTTGAAGTAGACGCAGAAATAAATACTTTTCAAGGAATTGTTACATAACAAAATGTTACAAAATAAAAAATACATAACAATATGTAAGCATCAAATTTAATAATAATGGAAAATTTTACTTAACAGATAAAAACATAATTAGTATGCTTTTAAAGCTCTTGTGTGTCCCGTATTTCTTTATGGCTCCGAAACTTGGAAGAAGCTTCTTCAGGCCTTAGAGGTGAGCTGCCGTGGGATTATCTAGAATGGACAAAGTTTATAATGAAGACCTACTTTCAAGAATTACATACTCGAAAGCCCCTTCTAAGCGATAAATATCCATCATCCACGAGGCACGGTTATCCTGTTGTATATAGCCCTATTGGCGAGCAGAATGAAAAATATTCGCCTACCAAAAGCATTCTAATCGCTACAGTCAGTAGCACTTATAGATTTATAGACCAAGTAAACCAATTTAACGATGGAAGCGTGCGATTTTGACCAGCAATACTTTTTATCATGAAGGAATGTAGTGTGGCCATTGAAAGTAAAATGGTAAAAAGCTCATATGTATCACATAAGCGAAATGTGTCATAAAACAACATTATTCTAAATGCGCAAATATTCAAATGGTTGAATCTTTGAAAGGGGATAATGTGTATATATCGGGGTCAATGTTTGAAATGTTCCGATTGTGTAAAAAACATAGGCCTAGCAACTTATTCATCAGTTCATAAGGATTGAAATATTTCTTCTGGTCAAAGTGCCCAATGACCCCCTTAATACAACATCGCTCAGAACAGGCAGCTGTGGAAATATTACGTTTTAGGGCTATTTTAAAAACGTCTTTGCGGACATGGTGATACCTTAGCTTAATCGCTATTGAAGGCAAAATTTGTGATAGAAATAATTGTTTGTTTTGTTTTATTTCATATGTATTTCTTTTTTTATTTTACTGTTTGTCAACTCCATGCAGGTTCTTTGTGTATTGTAGAGACCCTCATTGCCTGAGCAATTTGATTGAAAAAAAGCTGAATGTCTACGTAACTACTGTGTTCTTAGAAGTGACACTTAAGGCCCAACACACTTCTAATCGCTCCGTCGTTCAGTCGCTCTCACACATGCGCAACACCTGTTCTATGGGTCATCTTGGTGGTTTACGCATGCGTCAGAGCGACTAATCGACTCCGAGATTTGACGGTATGAAGGCGGCTTAACGTATCTCATTCGTGAACCGAGGTTGAAATTCGACCCTATGAAGTTGATGTCGCACATAAATGAGTCCCAGGTAAACAAAACGGGGTTTCAGGGCTTATATTATTAGAACATTCATATCGTTTGAACGACCTATGCAATCCAACTACTCAACCACTTTATCTCCACCGATAGATAAGAAAACAGTCTTCGACATTTGCTTATAGATTGGAGGTAATGAGTTAATGGTGAATCCAAGGCAACATTTGGTTAACATAAATCATATATGTCAAATTATTAATCTGTCAAAGATGTTAAAATGTATACTTTTGCATGGGATTAACCTTGCATTGACCTGTATCTTTAAACGTATACGTATACATCTCAGATATGGCAAACTATACATTTTGCATGTTTGGAATCGGGTGAAAGACTGTTGGGTGAAAGCAAGTTGCTTACTTTTTACGGAAAATAATTGCTAAATTTGACCTTTGTCGAACACTACCCGGTATTACACCATAAATTCATAACTGTAAAATGTCGCAAGTAGTGCAAAGTGTGCATTTTTCTTTTATAACCTGAACAATTATTTGTTATACTTTTGTAAAAAAAAGCACAGACTTTCATAGATTAATCTGGCTGGAATTGTATTGATGGTCATATTGCTTGAATTGATTGCAAACTGAAACTTTGGTGACAGAAGATTGAAGAAAGTGCTCTTAAGAAAACGATTTGACAAGATGCATCTATTCATTTATTTAAAAGAACACTATCGCAACCTCTATATTTTGCTTGCGTCTGATATCACACGCAAGCAAAACATGTATTGGAACAATTCAGAAGGAATAATGAAAACGACACTAGGATTAGAGTAGTCCTTCGGGCCTCTTGAAATGGCTCAGCAGATTTTTGTCTGACGTGTGCGGTGAACGCCCGCATACAAAAGAGCGATTGCGTCTCCATCTATACGACACGCCTGCGGTTCTTTCAGAGCCGGTCACTGGGTATTGGATATTACTCAGAAGATATTGTTTTATTATCAAAACAGGCCCCTAGCATATTATCTTTCAGGCCACACTATTTTAGACCAAGTGTATCCAGTATACTATGTTAAAGTAATTACGTCAGTGGATCATGGCAGAAACCTTTGACTTAAATCTTGCAGTAACCAAACTGGACTCGGTTTTATGGCTTCATGGTTTTGAATATGGCTTTGCTTTCTATCAAAGGCCAAAGCCACGCTATATTTGTGTTGATATAATGTCATACAATATGTTTTAAATGTGAGTAAATGGATTGTTTGAATTAGATTAGCAAAATACAAGTTTGTTGAGGTATAATGCTGAACCATACAACAAGTCGCCCATTGTAGGCGGCACTGCAGGTGTGCAATAGAATGTTTACATACACCTTGACAATTTATAGGATTGGTTATTGTTATGACGTCTCATGGATGTCAAAGGTCAGAAATACCTTTCAAACACAAATAAATGAGCCTTGTGCACAAGTGATCTAAAGTTTATATAATAAAACAGATTTAATGATTTTAATCAGATCAATTTGGTTCAAGAATTTGGTATGTCCAAAACAAAATTACATATAATAAAATTACACACAATATTTAAGATTATGATACTTAGAGTCCACGAGTTTAAATAAGCGTTGCAGTTCAACGATGATATGTCCTCACAGCGAAAACTTCAAAATGACAGTATCCAAAGTCACACTTATATATCCTCAGGTAATATTCAACTGGAATCTTCATTCCTGAAGGTAACTTTTGTCCAGCAGTTTAAGACGACAAGGTTGAACAAGTCCCTCGACGATACTAATATTCCACAGTAACAAAATCCAGGTATTATACCACCATCAGTCTGCCGCTAATGTCCTCATTTAGGACCACAAACTGGAATCTCTTTTTGATTCCAAAACTGAAGCTCTTCTGGCTTAAAAGACGACAGCAGACAGTTCCGCTATCAAGCTCCGGTGGCATCCAAAATATTATAAATCCTGGCACTATGTATAACACAAATCTACCATTATTGTAGATTAAAACTACCTATAACTATACTGTATAGCTCTTGGTTACAACTGCTGCTCTGAGTCCTTCCAATGACAAGTATTTAACTGCTCAAAGCTAGATTCCCTTTTCCTAATACCTAAAAATAGGTATTACAACATTATCACGCATAAACAAATCGGATTTCACATAAATTACATCATCTGCATTGCATCACCTCACAATTATAACTTCATGGGGAATTTACCTGTTTTGCAATGTTTTGATCTCAATGCATAACAAGTTGACTCAGTTTCTAAATCTTGGGGAATTCCCATTCACCTCTCTAGTTGTCAACAACAGGTGCATATCTCAATATAGTACTAGGGGAATTCCACTTCTCTTGCACAATCTATCTAGTAAATAACACCTGGTCTGATCTCAATATAGTACAAAGGGATTTCCATAATAAACAAAGTGCCTTTTCCATGAGAAACCTTTTTCTCAAATAAAATTGAAAATCAAATTAATATTTTTAATCAGAAAAATGGAGGCCATAAAACATTATAAGTATAGTATTGATTATAATGGTGGGTTCATACTTCATCGGCAGACGACGGCCGGCGCTAGTCTTACGAACATGCTTTGCGCGCCAGATGCATGAACACATGCGTTGCGTGAAAAGCATGTTCGATAGGCTAGCGTCTGCAGACATCTGCCGATGAAGCATGAACCCACCTTAAGTGTGCATAAAGAAAATTGGACTACAGACAATGCAAACATTCCACACAACACCTGCTGCGCCGCGACTCACCAATACGGTTCACAATGGCTGCCTTCCGCACATGATATTTATTGTTTCTAATACTTAGCTGATTTATTGAAATTGCTGCTGAGCTCCTACTAAATGTACTCGTTCCCGTAGTCCTTGTCGCTCAAGTCAAAACAGTGTGTGACCTCGAAGTAATTGTGTAAATGTTCCAGGTTTGAACTGCATTTGGCGAAGAATTTGAAACATTCATCACACCTGCATGTTTTTCTTCCAAAAATAGAGTTTGGTAGTCGTTGTACGTGAGAATACACCACTTACAGAACATTCATGCAAGGTCTCTATTTAAGTAAAAGATTATTGGTTCTACAGGGATATGCTGAAAACCTTTTTCTGGTTAAAGCCAAAACAACTTCGCCTTGTGAAATAGAAAGTCAAAATTTGACCGCATGATATATCACTCTCTCAAGCATTCAATATTTGTATTCTATTTCACTTTTTCCCCTGAGGATATTCCTTATATCTGTGTCTGAGCAATGTTATGTGACACCATAACAGAAAGGCGCCATCACGACCAACAGGTGTGCATAGTAGATGACATGTCACAAGTCATGCGGTGATGAATGATAGTTGTATTGTCTGCTCAAAGAGTTGAAAAGAAATGTATAACTCGCAGCCGAGTACAGTGATTAGTATCCCTATAGTAATACTGAATTTGCTCCTACCCCCTTTCTCACAGCTGTTTGACTCCATGCAAATCGTCTCTTTTATTTTAGAGCAATATTAAGCAGTGGCGACACAATTGTAACAACTTTTATAAGTAGGGGCTTGCAAGAGTTATTACCTCTGCAAAAATCAGAAAATCCATTGCGGGAATCTTGCCATTTAGGCCTACAAAGGTCATAATTTGTATGTTATAGCGCCCTCTATATGCCCATTCTCCATAGAGAGACGTGTTAAACTAGATTTTAAAGAAAATCACATTTGCCCGCAATAAAATTTCGTAAAATTTACACAGAATGAAGTCAGTGGCAATCCAAATTAGTAGCCAAAAGTGTGTCGCCGTTGATATTTTTTGTTTTGTTCTGGTTTTGTCATTATAAATGAGACTAACAAACAGCTGTGCTCTGCACATACCAAATGGGTCTACCGTACTCACTGACACTTCCCCCTCCACCCTGCTTGTCTTCCCAAGATTTACCTTCAGATCCTTACTCTCAAAAGCTTTCTTCCATTTCCAAACCTTGTATCACTCAAGACAAGTCATTAGCATACAATAAGCTACAATATCTCAATCCTTCTTTTGTACTCCTTCTTCTGTAACATTGATACACACCCACCTTCACATCAAACCCCTCAGACAACTCAGATCCCACTAACTTTTGTCTTTATTCCTGTGTACAAACTCATCATCGCTCTAACCATTACTGCTGGCATACCTCTCTTCCTCATCGCCCACCACCATCACTTTCCTCGGAACTGTATCAAATGCCTTCTCGAAATGCACAAAACTCATACACAGTTTCTTTCCTTTTGCTCGATATTCCTCTTGCAACTTCCTCAAAATGAATACTGCATCTATCATTCTAAAACCAAGTTGCATCTTTTATTTCCAATATTCTCTGAATTCTATTCGCTACTACCCTCTCCACAATATTCATTGCATGCCCCAATAACTTCACACCCCTCCACTTACAACAATCATCTCACCATTCACTTCCGAGGGTCCAGTAGCGTTTTCTGTTTTCATTTCTCCCATTGCCTTCACTACCTCTTCCCGACTGACTCTCTCAACTGGCCCTTCCGCCACATCAGCTTCCACCTTCTGATCCCACTCATGCTCTACCTGTATTTAGCGACAAAGAAGCTGCAGCCTGCTAAATGTCTGATTATTTAGAAAGTTGTATTTGAGATATGATTGGAAAAATGCCATTTAAGATTTGATAATTGAAAGAAAGACATTGATTTATAATGCATCAATCATCCATGGATTTCATGGGACAGGGATGGTCGTAATGGAACCAGTGTCTGACTGCATAGGTGGGATATGACCAATAGGCCAGCATGACACTCTGATATTTAAACTAGTAATTAGAAATTACCATTTAGTCATTGCATATTGTGCACTGGGCCATCGTGGAAGGGTAAGCCTTAATTCAACATGGTAACATGGTGAGGCTTTCGTCCTGCAGTGGACTGACATAGCTGATGATGAATGAATGATGAACATACTGAAATCGGTTTTTGACAATTATCTTAAAACCTTTGACTTTTGGATATAAAAATGTATTACTGACACCCCCCATAATATGGCCATTGCGCACATTTTGCTAGGTCCAACGGTTCTGTAGATACAGTCAGTAATACTTCTCTCAAAAAGGGGCGTGGCCATTTCAGGTATTTCGGCGTCACCTTCATTGTTTAAAACCTTTAAGTTTTAAACAATGAAGGTGACAATTTAAAAATTAAAAATGACAATTTAAAAATGAAGGTGAAATTTAAAAATTTCCTTTCATTTGACACCAAACACAATCTACTTTAATTACTATTTGAAGCCAATGACCTTTGATGCCCAGAAAATGAACTTTCCCCACCCCCACCCAAGCTCACTTTTTTTGGTAAATGTTGACGCCCATACCTACCAGAATCAAGTGAAATCAGCTTCTTTAATTTTTTTTTCACAGATTGGCTTCGGATGTGTTTATTTTAGGGTTACTAAATGAACAGAGAGTGTGTGTGTTTCTGATTAGCAGCTGTTTTTGAGAGTCAAACAATACACTCGCTTGAATGTGATCTAGGTATAAAGCAGGTGCATTGTACATTACTTACACCTGGTACTTTGTAAACATCGGACATATCCCGTTCGCGTAAACTGACAATGAAAATAAACGTATCAACGGTAAATTTTAACCAGCCATCTTGAAATATTTATGACCAGTAGAAATATGCATCTTCATATATTGAACAGAGTAACGCCTTTCAACTCAATACCCATTCCGATTATTGTTTCATGTCGCTGTCTACAGCCAAAGGGAATTAGAGATAAAAATCAAGATTATAATATTCCCTGGTCCGTCAATGCTTTCTTCTAAAACGTTGGTAAATGCTCTGGGTTTAAAAGAAAGTCACAGGAGAGTCCACGTAACAGTGCGATTATTGTGTCAAAAATTTGTAAGAAGATCAAGTCGTGTGCTTCCTATTCTATTTGTATTGTGCTCATACCTGATTGACACAATTATACAATACCATGTATAGTCCATATTTGTGTCAATCGGATATTTTGGTACAGAAATGCGTATTGTCGACTAGCCCTAATTAGAACAGGCATAGTGTAAAAGTCTAACATGTGATATACACAACAAATATATATGGGGCAGAAATCAACAAATGACGTTGAAAGGAACTATACACATTAATTTTGAGCGCTTTCTGTTAAAAATAAGTTAATACCAACAAATATTAAATACGCTATATGAGACCCACTATTTTGCTTCATCTTGAATCTTAAAGGTGCATTTCGTGATCCTAGCGCCTTCATTTTTGTTTATGGTTCACTAAATATTCTCAAGAAAAGAAAAGAAAATTTCAGATGATTCTGACCATGAGTTTTGATGTTATGAGCGAATGTTCATATCACGCTGTCCCATAGGCCACTGTGTTGTAATTTCTGTCCGTTTATGCACGTAAGATTTGGCACACGTACCATACTTATGCCAACAGTTCAGATGATATGAAAATCTCAACTTGTTTGAGGTAAGTCGGGGGGACGAGGCTGTGGATCACGAAATTCCCCTTTAACTATTACTGAATCCTCAGATTCAGAAGGAGTATTCAGATAACGCAGTCCAAATTTTAAAGCCGGCTGAAATCACAAACAGGTCATAAATAGTTTTAAGATACACTATTTTAGACTCGCAAGCCGATTACGGAATTTTATACCCTATACGCCCGGTGTGAAAGCAGATATAGTCCGGCGGGAGCCATAGTCCGGGCTCCATAGACGATAACGGAATAAAGCGTGAAACTAATGTTACGTGAAGAGTCAACTGAATCGGTTGCCCTATTGTTCACCATTGTTCCCGGACTATGAGTACGCCGGACAATAATTACTTCTACACCGGGCCTATACGAGACCTGTAAAGATATTTAATACCCTATATTGCAAGCAATTTAGAGACAAAATGGGCATTTTGAATTTGGAGGAAGATGACTGATTATGGCTTTAAAATGTAATGTGTAATTGCTAAAATGTATTTTCATGAGATGATGAAATTTATATAGTTATATATGTAACATTGTAGTGTATATGCAAGCAGATAATAATAATAATAATAATAATAATAATAATAATAATAATAAAAGTCCCGTTACCACTACCGTACCCGCGGTATTTGTAATAAAATACTCTCAGCCAGTATACAAACTAACCGCGGGCTGGGGGAGCCAATTTTAAAAGTTTACAAACATGGTAAAAGATATCCCTTGATTTGTAATCAAACATAAAAACCTCTTGTATTCCATCAGAATGTTCACGCTAATGTAAATCTGCTTGTATTCTACAAGCAGATTTACATTAGCGTGAACACTCTGATGGAATACAACGGTTACTGGACCTTTAAATTTATCCATCGTATCCATCGAAACATCAGCTTCGGGCTAAGCTATTGCTTGGTCCAAAAAAGGTGTCATCTAACTTTGAACAGCCAGATTTTCCCTATGGTTCAAATAATCATCAATCTGTACAAATATTAGGCGAGCCTACTTTGCAGCGGATTTATGGCATGTGATTTCAAGATGTTTTAGAGGCAATGGACAGGTCACTTTGGATTAAAGTTGTGCAAATAATTGCCTGTGAATGTATAACGTAAATGTATACCAATGTACTTTGTTAATGTTACATTAACGTGATCACAATTTTGGCAACAAAAACATGTCTATTTCACTCTTTGCACGGTTTCGCCATTTGCAGGGAGGGCCTCGAATTTCAATGGAAACATTTACACAACCGTTGTTCGATTAGGTTCGATTCTCTCTAACAAAACCAATGATCGAGAGGTCAATGCATTGTTATACCATACCTTCATTAATTCCAATGCCAGATCGAGGCCCCATTTGCAGATAGCGAACCGTGCAAAGGTTTATGGGGATCACGGTTTATTTGCACGCCACAAAGGTACGGCGGTCCGGTAAGTATTTCCTCGGTATAGTCTGTGTCACAGACTGCGAAAGATATCATCTAAATTGGTACTGCGTGAGAGATTAACATTATCAGTCCCCCATAGAAATATAACAGGAAGAAGTGAATCGCGTGTATTATGGAATAGCCCAAGCCCGTAAACCGATTTCTCTCACACACAGCGCGCCGTGGTTGTTACTGCGTAAGCGCCCGTGTGTCGTCATTGTTGAGGCGCAACACACGCATATAAAAATCTGTGCGTCACGCGTTATGTTATCAGTATTGCATTTCCCCAGTGTTCCATTGTCTGATCGGCCGATTTTTCTGCAATAATTATGCGAAAACCAATCGATTGAAGAAACCATGCTTCTAAAAACATTCCTGCATCCCTAATGCACAAAAAGTCTCCCGATGACCCCTGTTAATTTTGCTTAGGAAAAGAGATATTTGAGTCCGTGAGATAGCATGTGGCATCAGTTTAGTTGTTGTTTTCACTCACTAAGTGTGACGAACGTAAAATACTCGCGTGTCTCATAAATATGCATAAGGACTTTCCTACGACGATACGCAAACCAAATATGGTGGTGCCCAAAACTATGATAATGAAGTGCGTATGCTCATTATAATACTTTTGGGCACCTCAATTTTATTACGCCGTTTCGGCAGAATATGCGGGTCTCGCTTATATTTTAGGTCCATGGTTTACGCCAACTTTTTTTTCAATTTTAGAAACAGGATTACGCACTTACCGGACCGCCGTACCACAAAGGGAGCTTAGGACTGTGACCTCTTCAAATGACCTCTGGGAATACGAAGTGTATAAGGCAAAGTAAAAGAAAAACATGTTTCTCGTCCCCGCCCGCTTCCTTTTTTGAGGCCGCCTCGATTTATTTTTTATTTTTTATTTAAAAAAAAAATTAAAAAATATCAATAAAAAAAACGAAAATCCCTCAGGAAATGAATGACTTGTAAGACCGTAGCTTTCTTCATACATGCATAGACTCTCTCTAAGCAATAACTGAAAAACATCGGTAATAAATTTCCATAATTACTGTTTAACCAATCGGCAAACGTAAGTACGACCTGTGACCTTTCTCTGAACATAAATCTGAAACACATTGTCATGAATATTCAGCACGTCAATGCGCGACCAAAACTGAAAATGACGAAGAATCGTCTACTGCGCATCTCCGTACAAATGCCATGAGAAATGCTCTGGTGGGCTAAAATGACCGGTCTTGACTCTTACGATGCGGGGTGTGATTATTTACGTGCAACTTCTCTCAACAAGTTCAATCTTTTCATCTTCCAAAGCTTCAAAACCTATTAGACTTTTAGTAACGAATGTGCTTTTCCGTTGATCAGAGGACAATTCAAGTGTAATTTTTTCAAACGAAACGGTTTTTCTTAGTGTAGTGATGTATTGGATGGAATGCATGTAAGAATATTAGTAAACCCTATCACAAGCACTATTAATATTATACAGTCCGAATTCTAATTAGTGCTTTATTTATAGGGTAGGGGTAATATCGTCTTTTAAATTAAAAAGATATTTTAATAAAAAAGTGGATAAAAGGAAATGTAGGGCAGACGCAACTGCCAGCTATGATACTGATAAGCCTAACGATCTTGTGCACACTTCAAGTTCACTTTCAGACACATAACTTCAGGTAACAATGCCTGTAACAACCCGGAAGTTCGGAAGAATTTCCACAAATATGAAAATGGCGACCATTGAAGTGACGGTTTTTTCGTATTTGTGATCGATATGATGATCGATTGAGTATTTATACACTTCTTTAAGGATATGGTTGTCCACCAGGACCCTTTAGGTGTGTAATTATGCGGATTCGGTACATTTTCAGGGATGAATTAAAAATTCTGCCACCACTTAAATTCGACACCCTTAACATACGGTTTATTTCGTTAATGTTGCTGAATTCAAGGGGTATTGGCAGAATACTAAATTCTTTCACAAATACAATTGATCAGCTGTTTTCTGTCAAATTTAAAGGGCCGATTGCGTGTGAAGACTTGCATATAGGCCTATCTATTGTTGGTGAAATTTCACCATGGTTTTCGTGAAATATTAAGTTTTATAACATGTCGAACACTCAAAATACAAACTAGTCTTGCCACCATTGACACTAATCTAAAAGGATACTTGTAGAACATTTACTAAGCATCAATTCATGGCAAGAGTTCCATATGTACCCCCTCAAAATACTTTTGTAAAACAATGAGCGTCATTCGTTCAGTTTATTCTGTTGACGACGATTATGATTTTTAGAGAATTTGCATATGAAACTCTTGTCCAATTGAAGATAGTGCTTCAGTTTGATACTTTTAATAGGAGGTATTCTAACAACTAAAACACTAAGATGTGCTAAACATGGTGCTAACACTATTAAAACATGGTAAATGTTCAGTTCTTGTGTGATCTTTATGCATCTGTTAGTTTTGACGTCACGTGTGATAAGGTTAACACCTGGAGTTGACGAAAATCTTGAATGGCGGCCATCTTGAAAAATAAAAAAATAAAAAGCCCCTCCTCCTCCTTTTTTTCAAAAACCCGGACGAGAAACATGTTTTTTTTTACTTGGCCTAAACAGTAAGCGTTACATAGGTTCGTGGCCATTTGTTGTTTGAAAGTGTGCATGGAACATTTTGTACACAATTTTGACAAGACGTTATCCCTGAAAAACAATGAGAAAAATCGAGTGATTATTCTTTCAGATATAAGGAGTTTCATTTCGATACGAGTAAAACTACCAGCAAAATCAAATCTATAGTTGAAAAAAGAAGAAAAACTTATTTGACTGAACACATATTGCTGAGCAAATAATCCAAAATAATTCGGCATAAATTTAAAACAAATGACCACGAGTTCAACGTGAGGACACTCACACGGCACAGTTAACAAGAATGAAAGGTTTTTCACCTTTTGAGCAATTTTTTAGTTCGTAGATCTCACATCCAACAAATGTTACCAATTAATTTCAAGCCCTGTTTGATATTAATATTTCATTTGAACCAATGTTACAAGTTTCATATTTAACAGAAATGCGTGATGTTTATTATTATGTGAAATGAGTCTAAACAGGTTACATAGTTTTTAATTAGCAATTTATGATATAGGCAACTTAATTGTGCAAATATTGTAGTGTAACATTTTAAAGAAGCAATCAATACATGCATATTCATACACAAAGTTTATTTAAATTTCTTTGTCGGATATGGTGTTTGCGAGATACTAGTCAGTACCCTACCCTCTATGTGCCATTTAAGATTACAGGTTTAATGAAAATTTGCGTAAAAAACTTTAATGTGCCCATTTTGAAAGAATGATTCATCGATTATTTTGCTTCTATGAGATTTTGGCTGGAAATTATGCTCTAGGAGCATATTGTCAAAGATCCTGGACCATATGTTCCTGGATCATATTTGAATATGATCCTGGCGCATAAATAATCTGGAGAAATATTGTAAGTCAAATACGATCCAGGATCATATTTGAATATGCTCCTGGTGCATATTTGAATGCACAATACTCCAGGAGCATATGACCATATGGCCCTGGACCATATGCTCCTGGAGCATAATTTCGGGACAAATAGAAACGATTATTCTAAATGGTAACGGCTGGTCGTCTTGAATTCTGTTTTAGCTGCCATATAATTTTTGAGAAGCAGTCTAAAAACACTGACCTAAGACTAGGCTTGTTTGTACTCATTTGAATGCATTTTCATACTAATTCCAAATATAAAATTTATAATTTTGAAATCTCAAAACAATAACCATTTCAAATTTAATGCAAAGACCATGTGCCCCCAACCTCTAGTATTAACAGTTGCTTTGATTACCGAGACACGAAAGCTTTCAAAATATCTTTGAAAAATATAAAGTGTAGGTGTAATTGCACTTGAATGTAACATCGTGCACACTCTCGCCTATAAACATTCCCACCCTTTTGCATGACTGCTTGCAGTATTGACAAATTCAAGAAAGCGTAATTCGTTTATTGGCCGATTTACGTCCCGACCCACTTTTCCACAATTAAAAACACTTAACCTCAATTATCTAGATACTTTTTGTTTGTGTATAGTTATCAAGTTACCGATGTCTTCGTGTTTTATATCCTTTACTCAACAAACGCGCAGGCACGGGTGACCATATGTATCAGACGAAGCAGTCTGTTATTAAGAAAACAGATATTTGGTAGTGAGCAATGTAAATAATCACGGTATGTAAAAATATGTCTTTTCTCAGTCATTATAAACAAAGTTGTGTTCTTTAAAGGAACTCAAACCATTGTTAAAGAGATAAGCAGTGATATTGCGAGGGGATAAAATCAATTATTAAATTAGCTTTTCTACTAGGGACAGGTGTTTACAATTCAAATAAACTACTTCGATGTAGGAAAAAATCACCAAATAGTCTAAAAAATTAATTATTTGAGAAATTTGTCATGTAAGTATTCAATGATGCCGACACAAAATATACACTAAACAGCTGATTTTGGTACACAACCCAGTACAGAATAGGCCTAAACAAGGATCAATGGATTTTTGTATTTGCATATTGGTAACTGTACAGGTCATCATGAGCAATATCGTGCTTTAGAATCTGTGACATTTGTATGGAAAAGCTTTCACTGTCACAGGTCATCACCAAAGGTTAAATCTCTTTTGTATTTGGTTATCGAAATAAATGACATCAAGTTCAATGACAATGACCGCTATTGATCCCTGAATGTTAGAAATATGTTATTGCAAAATATTCTTGTTGCAGACTTTGACGAAAGATGAACAATTTGAGCCCAATTTTAAAGAAATCGGAGCAATATTAAAGATCCTTTGGTGATGACCGTTGACGATTTTTTTCTTATATCTCCATAACCATACGTTGTAGGCAATACAAACTATACCTTTTTTAATCCTTGTAACAAGACAAACACTTTGGTTACCTTTTTACAGCAATCCAAGCATTTTTCATTTTTGACCCCTGTATTATGAATTATTCCCCCCACCCCCCCTGGATTCCGCCTACAATTTCACGAACACTGTTAAAAATTTCCGTAAATTAAGAAAACAGATTTTCCGTAAATTTACGGAAAATCTGTTTTACAAAAACAATAAAAATAAAAAACAAAAACATAAAAAATGTTAATTTACGGAAATATTTCAAAATTTCTGGCAGCAATATTTCCGGAATTCTTTTTTTTGGTTCCGTAATTTCAAACTACGGAAAAATTCTGTTAAAATACACATTTTTTCCATAATATGAGACAAATTTCTGTAAAATTACTGTCAAATTTCCGTTAATTGACAGAAATTTCTGTAAATTTACCCTAAAAATGACTGGAAATACTGCTGCCAGAAATTTCCGTAAATTTACGGAAACTTTTTTAACAGTGAAGGAAACCCCGCTAAATTTGTTCATTAACCTTCATGGAAGGCAAATCCACTGGAAATAATGCTCTACTCTCCACGGTCACGGAATTGATCCAGATGACCCAACTAAATACCTAAATGAAAGATTGACGACTTAACTCTGAAACAAATATTGTTATAAGGGCATTGACTGCACTTGTTCGGTATTCATTGTGGCATAAATAGCGGTTCTTTAATTTCAAGGATAATAAAAATTTTAAGTTCGTCCTTAACAAGATTTCGATATGGTGACTTTACATTATTTATTATGGTTGTTTTGTCTACAGTCATGCATATCACGTGTGGAACAGACGAAATTTCATTATGAACAGATATAAAACAAACTAATTAAACATTCTGGCAAAGTAATAGCAGTAATAAAATTAAATGTCTGCTAAAATTTTATTATTTGCATTAAATGCTGCTCTCTTAACATTTTATGTTTGCTCAAAATGTTAAAGGCAGAAGAGCCGTAAACATCAATTACGGGTTTTTCTCTTTATTAAAGTTTGCAAACTAAAAATGTTCCACCGGCTGATCGGCTGCGAGCGCTAGCGGGAAGCCTAGAATCTATTTTCATTCAAACTTAGAATATATTTCCATTGGCTTAATAGTGTCAACGTGAAGTTTTTTGAGTAGAACAGAAGGAAAATATCAAGATGTAAATTGTTATTACACAATTTTCCAAAATTTTCCAAAAGGTATGGTTTGCCCTATCTATAGTTTCAATACATTGTTCATTAGATTTTATAGCGGTTCAAATTTATTTGAAAAGACACCTATTTATTGGGCTACCCCTAATTTTTAAAAGGGTATGATATGCCCTATGTTGTATAGTTTCATTACAAGAGGCAAATAACAGTTCAAGGTCATTCTAGGGCAAAGTTACTGAATGGTCCGATTTTGTTCAAACTTAATGCAAATTGTTCATTAGGTCACGAAAAAATATAGATTCTCATTTGATTATTTAAAGAGACATGAGGAGATTTCCAGAAAGAAGCGCCCAAATTTTTTTCGAACCCGGGTGTTTTGCATATTTGGAATGCTTTCCAATGTATTAGACCACACCTGAAGTGAATAAGCCGAATACGCCGTCTTTATGTAATAACATGATGATTTAGTACCTTCTGTCATGCACGACAGAAACTCAAAGCACGGTGTTCTATGGGGACAATTACGATAGTCAGGCAAGTTCAAAACAAGGTTTGCGGTTTTCTTTCGTGCTTGTTTGTCCAATAAACCTTCGAAACGTTCTCGGTAGGTGGTCTACATCCGATCAAGTGCAATTTGAGAGAAATTTGTATCCTCAAAAGAATCTCCTCCTGTCACTTTAATATTAGACTTACAGAGTTATGACTATAGTGCTCTCCTATAGATTCTATCAGACCATCATATAGAATCAAAGAACAATCTATCATAATTTTTATAAGCAAATTGATAAATCTTTAAAAAACCAATTTTTTGTCCCCAAATGGATTTCTTTGAACATTTAAACATGCTTGTCGCACAACATTTAAAAACAACTCCAGATTGGGCAAGCTATATAATTTTTAATCCTGGAATGAGATGAACTAGTGTAATCTTCAACATGTTTAGAGCCTTTCCACATTTCACACCGGTATATAATCGACCCCAAAGGTTAGGATTTTGGTTAAACTGTTATATGTTATTTTAAAATATTAATTTGTACAATAGTTTTCAGTTAAGTCATTAATTTGTCGGAATTGACTGGGCTATACTTCTCTATAGGGCTGATCATCTTAGCCCAAATAAATAATCAATGTGAATTCAGCAGCACTATCCTTTTAAGCTTTGGGTGATTGAGGAAAAATCAACCTTTCTGTTGTAGGGTCGCTTGGTTTTGACAATTTAAACCATATTTAAAATCTAGGAAGTGGATATAAATGAGACGTCAGGCGGAGAGCTCTTAGGTTATTTTTATCAATTGGAGCAGGATCTCTGGAGCGCGCCATAATTGACTTCGGTTATAATTTGCGGGAGGATTCGGCATAAATTTAGCGGGAAGTTGTTCTGGATTCCTTATAGACGTAGGACTACTTGCGGATCGCACGGTGATCGATTTGCCAGAAACATTGTTCTCAAGATAAATAAACCACATCATTTTAATGTATTTTGATGTTACCACTTTCAAAGTTGATATAAAGCCAATATTAGCACATGTTTTGAAGAGCCGCCCCCAATTTTCAAAATTTGATATTTTTGCACAGTTACGTTGGTAATGTCTAGGAAACTATACCTGCGAACTGGAGAATGCTAAAAAATGCGGTTTTATCCCGGTATATTATCACAAAATAGCGATTTTGTAATTAGAAATTAGGACTTAAACGGCACAGCTGGAAATGCTATGTTTTGTTGCCCCACAGATAGAAGAATATGACACAAGAAACGATGTGTGTGGAGCATGTCTGCCAAGAGTAGGTAAACACTTTATTTCACCATTGGATACACCCATATACCAGCAACTAGAATAAGTTTAAGCTAGCTTTAGAGGACCATAAACCTCGTAATTCCTATCTCAAGATATCCACAGCAATTAAGTATAGAATAATAAGCACCCAGTTAAGTAAAATACCTAATGGACCTAAACCAAAATGGTATGTGTAATGTACCCTTAAAATTACCACCCAATCAATTTTGGAGGAGAATATACTCGGCCAAACTTGATACAGATCAGCAAAATTGACTATGAAGGTACATTCTGACTTGCCTGTACCAGGAGCAGGCCGTTTTGCAGTTCGTTTATCTAAAATGGATAGTATTAAATTTAAGTTAGAAGTAGGGCAAAATGCCTGCTACAATCCGAGAGGTAAGGTACCTAGGGGAATAACCAGTAGATAACGACACTGTGTTTTACATAACTACTATAAATGCTACAAATTAGGTTTGTTTACTACCTGTAACTGTAAGAACCGTAAATTTTAATTATAGTAATTAAACACCAAGTACCATAAGTGCCCAATCTACACGTTTAACACAAAATAGTGTTTATAAATGACACAATTTCGCCAAATGAATAAAGGGTGAAAATGAGGGAAAAAACACAGCATGCCTGAGATACCTCAGGGAGGAGGGCGGGAAACAAAATTTTTAATTGACCTACTCCAGAAAGGCAGATTGGATGTGGACAGGTAAACACAAAATAAGACAAAATGACCCGACCTGAACGAGCCTTGTCATTGGCTAAAGCCATAAGGGATGGAAAGCACACACCGGAAATTGGTCCAAACAAATGAAAACAGGCACGCCGAAATTTGCATAAGGAAAAGGGATGGAAATAGACTATTCTTCCCAGGGGCAATGCATTTCTATTTATTCAGACAGCTGGCATAAGGTTATTATGTCCCGTCCATAGATGAAATAGGCCAACCTCACGAGAAAAGAACCTCTAACTTGGCTTTCCTGAACTATTAAAACCACTATGGATGAGCGTAGACCCTCCATGTCGCTATTTCCCGGCTATTTCACATTGGAAGGCCCGTTCAGCGCCGTTTTTGGTATTATTATCGGGGATCCCCGATATATTCTTCTAGTACACAATTCCTTCGTTTGTGACACATAGACAATTTTCGAGCTTAACCATTCCAGTATTTTTACTAGCCAGTTACCATGCAATCGTGTAAACATCCTCAAAATTTTTGAAAATTGGGGGGCGCCTTCAGAAACATCTGCTAATCACATGCATTTAATCCCCCTCTAGTTTAGTGTTTATCTATATCCCACTTTTCTCTTTGAAGACACTGGTTTGTTTTTGCATGTTGCTTGTATTGTCAAATAATGTGTCAGTTTTAGTTTTATTTCTCTATTGTAAAATTTTTTGTTCTTTGATCGATAGTAAAACTCGGGAAGCGTAAATTCCTATTTATGTAAGATCAGTCGCGAATTTAGGTGGGAATTGGATACCAAATACTTTTCCAATTGTCTTGTTACTTGGTGAGTGGGTGGAGGTGCGTTTCAGAACTGTAGTGCGATCCACTGAAACGAAATCGATACTGCTTATTGCTGTGATTTCCAGCAAAGCCAAGACATATATTTTAATGAGGGTAAATAGGAAAAAAGAAAAGAGAAGAACCGAACGTCCCCACTCACACATTTGGGAGCAGGATGCATAATTCGTATTCTAAACCTCTTGCTATTGTGATTGGAATTCACTGACATAGGCCTAATCTGATTGACAGAATACGATATATTAACTAAACATGGCTTGTGTTTGATTCCTCATTTTTTTTTACAACGGCTTTCACCGATAAATGATATCCTCAAATGTTTGCTTATCTTAACCTCCGGGTGGTATTCGATCCACAAGGCGTTGATTAGCATAATTCTGCTCTTCCACTTCCACCGAGTTTTTTGCTCTCACATCATATTGCGGAAATCTGAACTTCCCTTGTGGAAATATCAGCTCTGTAAACTGATCTCTAAAATAGGTAACTGTTCCAATGGAACATGCCAACGGGATACTTAGATCAATTCCATCATTATGGACGCAAACGTAGATTTAACTTACTGTCAAATTATTCCAATTGACTCATTAAACCCTCTAGGTTTGTTTTCTATGATTTAGGCATTAATTACAAACGGGTTGTTTCTATGGCAAAAGAGGCCGGATAAAAATACGTAGCCTAGGTTGAATATTTAAACAACCATCTATTCAAAAGCACTGAGGACTATAACGAGGCGTGTTAAGGGATCTTTAAACGAGAGAAAATTATGTTGAATGGCTTTTGTTTGTCTCCCGGTTATGCAAGTATACCTAGAATTAATACATGCACCTGGTTTACTTGAACATTTCATTGCACAAAATTTCTACAGGTTTTCTTTTAATATTTCTTTTATGTGCTTGATGTATTTTGAAGACAGGTCTGGCCATGTTAACTATTGACATCTACGTATCCCCAGATGACTGCTTATGAGTCGTACCCAAGTCCTAACCATGAGAGTTGCTACCTTCTAATGGTCCCAGCATCCTTTTTTCCCCCCCCCCTTCGTCAAAAAACACTCACATTAAACGACCAAACGTATTCGTTAATTATAACCATCCTTTAAGCGCCCATTGTAGTAAATCCCCGAATAATGTAATAAAATATCAAAATATCCGCCGTCTTAACAGGACAAAATTCTAAAATAGCTGAAAATGCGTAGATTGGGATTTTCATGCATAGATTTGGCTCATGCACTGCAGAGCCTTTGCTCGTCATTCTGAAAGAGTATATTTCTCACACTACTTGAATCGACTATATAGTCCAGTAATTTAATATGATTTGACCCAAACCAAATTGGCAATCCGAAACATTAGGTGTTAATATAACTGTTAAATAGTCCAAAAATAATAAATTAAAAGTCTACCAAAATCAACCTAGTGGAACATGTAGAAATAAGGGGGGCACGTTTGTTCAGGGGTAAAAAAAATAGATTGTTCGAATTGATTTAAATGATGTACCAATTATTGGGATACTCCTAAGATTAAAAAAGGTTATAGTTTGCCCTATCTACGCGTTATTAGTTTAGTACATAGGCCATAACAGTCAAGTCATCCTAGGGTTTTAAAATTAATAGAATGGTCCGATTTTGATCGGACTGGTTGTAACTGTTAAATTTGTCCCACTAGAGAAGTAATGTAAAATAGATTCTTTATGTGAACTTCTATAGCTATGACTAGTACCTCCCATAGAACCTGGAGTCGCCAGCACACTGGTTCCAAATTATGCAACGAAATTACAGATGTCAACAGATATTTCGGGTTCTGTACCATTAGACGAAACAATTTGACACCATTTTTATAAGGAACGGTATATCTGAAAATTGACCCCCTTGAGCTTGACTTTTTTTCTCCAATAAAATATTGAACTACAAACCTGCAGATAGGGCAAAACTATACCTTTTTTTTTAATTCTGGAAGTGTACCGAACACGTTGGCATATTTCGACGTCGTTTTGATACTTTTCATATTTTGACCCCGTATAACCTTACCCCCTTAAAATTATGTTCCACTTCTTTGATTTTAGTAGACTTTTAATATGTTATTTTTAAAGGTATTCTCAATTAACAATTCTGTTGGAATTGGAATTGATCTGTTGCAATTAGTGTTGGGTGGAAGGCCAACATTTCATTTCTATTTGACTGCCTAATAAGATTATGATTCTCACTTATACTTTTTCAACATTTTCGAGACTGACAAATATAACAATAAAAAGCAATAACAGAAACAACATTTATGTAATAATTAATTCATTTTATCTAGGCTTGCAAAATGGTGGTAAAAGTGGAAAATTACCTCATAATCATTGAATTCATTACTATAATTTTGATTTTGTGCGAAATCCCCTTTAGTGGGGATGTGAGTGCACAAATCCTCATGTGAGTAGTAAATTACAATTACATAAAAGCCTTTTCGTTTTGCGTTTTGTGCGACATGGGGTATTACCGTGGGGGGGGGGGGGGTAAACGGGAAAATTCAGAGGAAAATATAACTTGAATAATATGATGTCTGCGGCGACCGTTGTGGTGTAGCAACAAGGAGAGGGGTAAAGTTTACTATGGGGGGGGGGGGGGAGGGGGGGAAATGTTTGAACTGCTCTAAATCTAATGAAAATATAGCTCACCTTATTCCTGTAGGTACCAGAGTAAAGAGTCAATGGGTCACTGGGTCGTGTTCTTCCTTCAAGATATTTGGCAAAAAAGGTTAAAGGCATTTGTTTATTCAAGAAAGGTCAAAGTTGTTTGTAGTACAAAGATTTTTGTAAAAAAGATACAAAAAAAAAATATTTAATGATATGATTTCAAAATATGCTTGTTATTGCATAGGGGGCCCTTCATTTAATAGGAGGGGATAATGTCCCCATCCCCATGAATCCTAAAGGGAATGTTGTACCCCTCCCATTACAACGACAGAAGATGCCGAAAGTGCAAAAACATGTTAATTTGGAATCAGATCATTATAACCTTTTTTCTGGACACACTATGAATTCGGAAACCATCCCGGAATAAAGCACATGTTTATTACGTTATAAGGTTTCCTAATTCATAAGTGTGTCCATAGATAGACGCATCACCAATCGCATAGGCTGATAAAGAGGGCAATGCACTCGTGTAATGCATTTGCAGACTTTAACTGAAACTTTAATACACCAAAGTAATATTGATAAGCGGGGTCCCGGTGAGCACGATCGCTTTGTACGAATGCTCACCCGGGGGAAACCCCCGCTTATCCAGTTGATTTAATTGGTTTCTGTAATTATACCACCAATTTTTTTTGCGAAGATACATATACTACCATGCGGCATTATCTTGTCCATAAACCCATAAAATGTTAAGTTAATTGTTGATAGCTATATATATGATATATTGTTAGATAAGGTTTCAAATTTTTAAAGGTCCATGCGTTCCGATCGCCAATGGCCTCGTCCCCAGGGACCCCATATTTTACAGGAAGTGATCAAACATTTGGTAGCAGAACAAAGCTATTAGTTTTATCATTTTGCCTGTGAAAGCTCAGGGCTACATGATGTTTGGTTGGATGTTATGAAGAAAATATGCCTCATTTTGGTTCGACAATATTAATTTTACAGTACTCTAGGGGATTAAAAATCACGTTTTTAGCTATCACTTCAAAACGGATGGATGGACATACGGCGCGAAATCATAGATGGGGGGGGGGGGGTTTTTTTTTTTTTTCGCGTGATTGAAAAATTTGTATAGAACTTAAAACGGGTCATACCCCTTAAAACTGAAAATAACGGTAGGCTACATTTTTATGGAAGTTTTTTTTCAAATTTGAGGTTAACGTGCATTCGTAAGAACAATCTGAACCTAACCCCCAAACAACAAACAGCAAATGCACGGGCGGTGAAGCGGTAGTGTGGTTTACAGTGGAACCAAAAAGTATCTCGGCATATTTTTCCATCAGTCTTGCCAAAGTCAGATAATTTTGAGTTTTCGCTCGAAATATACATTTTGTGC
>JAMKCH010057818.1:0-15180 GCA_023653785.1 Ophioderma brevispina
ATGGTTCGAGAAACCATTACATGAACCATTACATAATCGGACGACCTATTTGGGAAACCGCCAGCTCCCTATTTTTGAAGGTCACGAAATGAACCTTTTTGTATCAGCTGAAGCTGTGCTAATCCCTACAAACCTCCCCTTCCCACCAATCAATGTTGGAGCATTGTTAGACACCCTGTAAACAATTCAGTTTTCAACTTTGTTCCGGGGGAGGATAGGGGGATGATTTTATCGATTGGTTATAAAAAAATGTGCCAACAATTTTGTCCAAAGAGTGTAAGGGGGATCAAGTATGATCAGTAAACAGAACGCAGTACCTTGCAGTTGTTGCATCAAAAAAAGGAGAAACTTCTAAAGTATTTTTTTTCCAACTGAAACATTGATAGAAAATAGGAAAAACAGCAGTATCACAGAGTATGAATCCCCAGTCGATTACATATTGTAGTAAGTGTACGACAGTGAAGGACTACAATATCCGATTGGTCCTATTAGTCTTGCTTTTGGGTCCTTTTCACTTGTTGGGTTATAGTAGGATCCATTGTTATTGTTACATACATGCAAAAATCTGTGTTTGATTTTTTTTTTCTGATTTTCTGGATTTAGCAATCACTGATAGTGCCCTTAAGCAATTCAAACTAGTGGTTTTTCAGTGAGAGATTTAGCCTGGTAATTTCGAGTTATAAAAGAATGGAATACTGATTTAAACGTAACAGTACAACCACCTCTTTATCCACAGACAACCCTCACCCATAAACACTGTAGAATCCAAAAAAGAAAAAGTCAAAAGTTGAGTTTTGTTTCACTGATATATTTTCATAATTTTTGTGTGAAGTAAATAGGTGCTGATCTTTACTTGCAGAAATAGCATATGAAGAACTTCAAAAAAGGGCAATGAATGAAGGTCAGATGTGAGTTCAGTTTTGAGAGGATATGAGAAAAACCCAACAACCATTAGAGGGCAGTATGATGTGAACAAGAAAAGAAAAGGCACATATCAGTAACTTTCATTTTGATATCAAAATGTTTCGTGTAAAATTCGTAAGTAGATACAAGTTACTTATCACAAAACAAACATTGCTGTGCTTTTTGAGATTCAATTTGGTGTTGATAGGGTGTGTGCAATGCAAGGAGGCCAAATTTGAGGGGCTTTAAAGATGCCAACGAGCAGATTTCAAGTGGTTTATTTTTCTTATATGTAGTGACTTCATATAGAGAGAACACTCAATAGAGTCCTACCTTTTCATTTAGTGCAGAAATAACTTTACAGAAAACAAAAGGTGATTGTATATTGATGATATTCAGTGGAAAACATAGACTGATTTGTATTTGCTCTTATAGGAAATTACAAATTCAAATTTTTTTACCAAAGAAACAGTTCTCAGCTTTCCGTTCAGATGGATATTTTTGATTAGGAAAGTTTAGACCAGTGCAAGAATCAGAATTTTCACATTTTTAGGAACACTATTATTTGAAATCTTCGTTGCCCTTTAATAAGCACTTTCAGAGTTCCTTTACTGTACATGTTCGACTTTTTCGACCGGTGTGAATAACTCACTTCCGACCTGGACCGCAGTCGATGTATGAACTCCAAAAGGACTACTATTGGTTTTACTTATTTTTGTTGGGGGTTGTGTTTGTGTGTGCATGCGTGTGCATGGATGCCTGTGTGCATTGAATATGTGTGTTGTGTGTGTGTGTATGTATGTATGTGCCAAGTTTTGGGATGGTGGGGTCTTTATAGAACTGTAGCAGCACAAAATAAGATACAAACAGTGTCAAGTATATAGCTAAGGCGACCTAGTTTCACAAACGCTTTTTTTTAAAAAACGAGTGGTATAATAATATTAATCTAAAGAATCATGAGGGCATATTTTATTATATTTTATTTGTATCATTTAGGAGTTGTTATTGGCAACCCCATTATTTACTATATTTTTGTTTGTTTTTCTTCAAATCCGGAAGCAAACCAACATCACCAGTTGAGCAGTACCTAGACTATACCTTGATAGGGAGGCCTGTCAACACTTTCTTCTAATAATCCCTAAGAAAAGACACAGTGAATGGTAAATAACAAAACTAATTACAAAAATGGTCCTCGACATTTTATGTCATATCTGACTGGTATCGTTGTTTTTGTCTCATTTTCAGAACCATTGCAAAGTGAATGCTGAAACCTGACCACTAGGCATAAAAAATGTTTGTTGGCAGTTTTTCCACATTGTATTTCCTGTACTTAGATGTGCAGGGAAAGCCGGAGAAAAAACATTGTAGTTGGGGTCCACAAAACACATCCAGACGATAGCAAAGTTACTTGTACAATCCATAATGAAAATAGTAAAAATGTTCTTGGGTATGGGTATGTTGGTACCAAATCAGTACCTAGAAAGCAACAGGAGATTGAGTGCAAGCACAGTGTCTTTTTATAAGGAGACAACCACCAGACGTCTTTGATTCTTCAGCAGACACGGACAAGGTCACCTATCCCTGCCCATAGGAAAACTACTACAGCCGGTTCACCGTCAATCACGACATCACCACGTGAACTCATTTGCACCAATTACAACAAAAAAACGCTGTTATCGATACTCCTACGTACCAAGAAACAATCCGTGACTGGAACTCAATTACCATACATCTTACCAATTTAACTGAAACGCAGAAACCAATTTTAGGCGAAAGCTGATATTGCAACAATTACAATTCAAGAAGTTAAAAAAAGCAATCAAGGAATAACCAGCGAATTACATACACAGAACGACTCCTGACACGTTGACCCAAATGGTGTGTTGGCCAGTATTTCTACAAGCAGGTACAGGTAACAAGATCAAACCAGACATGTTTGAGATGGTTTTATCAAATGCTTAACCGATGTGTCGATTGGGGTTAGAGATCAGCCCTCACAGATTGGATTTTTTTTTTTTTGGTCGCAGGTTCGATCCCGTGCTGGGTGATACCAAAGACTTTGAAAATGGTACCATGGCCTTCTTGTCAGGTGCTGGGCATTTAAATAATTGGAGTAGAGAAGTGAAACATGCAGAGTACCAGAAGACTAAACCCCTAATGTAGCTTACTCTGCCATTTGACAGAGTGTGCCTAGGTTATGAGTGGTGTGGCCTGGGTTATAGAAGTGGAGAAGGCACCACCCTATGTGCCATTTGGCATGGGAAGGACACGTTTTTTACGTCTTCAAAAGGCCTTAATAATAACAGTTTATTGAAACTTATGAAGAAAAAATAATAACTTTGTAGTTATGATGTTATAGGTTTTGCAGCTTTTTGGTAATTGCATGAAAATTTGGCAACAGCTTGAACAGTGGAGGCATGCTTCAATAGACCAGACAGTCAGAGAGATGCTTAAACCTATCTTGACAGAGAACATGGTGGACTTCTTTGCTCACATGCACCAAGACGATAACCAAGAGATACAGAATGCTTCAGAGTAAAATCCAAAGTGATCTGCTGAAGTGTTTCCATCAAGAAGATAGTGAGATTAGGAAATGATGAATGGCACAGAGAAGCTCATTGAACTCTTGCAATTCTGGTGCAAAGGGTACTGCTCAGTACTTGGGTAGGGTATACCAGAGATGCCTTGACGATCAGGCGATTGGACACTTTTAAAGGTATTTAGATTGTAGAACTACTAAAGGTACTATCATTGCCCCTATTGCATGCAAACAAATCTGCTTCACAAATTAATAAAATTGATCAATTTACGACCTTAGCTAATCCCAGGACTGCAGCAATTGGAAGAGCCGAAAAATTATGATTGATGACATAACCATAAAATTTCACCTAAACACCAGATAATGTACCTGCTTATGAGTTATGACAGTTCTAACTGTTCACAATCATGTGTTATATGCATCATGCAATATTTCCAATGTGACTTACTTGCCAAATGTCCCTGGGGGTACTCAACAAATATGTCCATACAGAACTGCCCATAAATATAGGTCTCAATTTCAGCCTTCTGGTATAATCATGAAGAACCCCCTTTTTTTCATGCCAATTTTGGTATATGGGGTTCTTTTTCAAATTTTCTAAAATCTGAAACCCAATTTCAAATAACGTTTGGAAATTCTTCCAATTCCTCCATCTGAGCCACATTTTTCCAATTTGCTTGAAAAGGTCAAATATTGAGTACAAATGAATAAATCTTTGTTAAATAAATTTGGCTCAAAATTCGCATCTCTGGTAAAGCTATGGGCCCTTGGGCCTTATCGGGCAAAAATTGGTATAGATTTGGGTTCCTTCTTCCAGATGTCTTGGAGGCTAGCCACTAACCCAAACCAACTTGAGCCCCCCCCCCCCCCGCAAAATCCAGATAAACAATTGGACCACTCATCATCCATCAAAATGGCGATTTTGGCGTTTTTGAGATTGTATAACTTTATTGCTAAAGACTATGCCTGCTGGGTTGTCAGTTGCATGGCTTTGGTGTTGATATGCAATATTTTGTATTCATTTGTATTGTATATTATAATCCTATATGTCTTTAAACATTAAAAATACAAAACAAGTAAAAAATTAACATGGCTATGTCAAGAATGGTGTACATGAATGTCAATGATGTTCATTAAAAATTATGTGTATCTTGTCTGAGATGATTTGGGTTCAAAAATGTTTTTTTATACCTATTAAACTGCAAATATTATAGAACATCTATATCTTACATTTCATATGGAACTGTTTTTCTGCCCACCACCAAACCAAAGCAAATGAATTAGAGGATTCAAAGAAGTAGTCAATCCTTCCATGTATTCAGTTTTCTTATTTATGTTTCCATCATTCGTGTTATCACCTTGTACCCTACCCTTGAATCAGGTTGTCAGTGGCCACCAAGCTGGGGAGTAAAATTTCCAGTCCCTGGTGACCGATGCTAACAGTGTTAAAATGGGGTTAAATTGCTACAAAGGCACAAAAATTATAGTAATTTAACATAATTTGGCCCCAATTGCAATTTTTATGTTTGTAATGGATCCAAGTGTGTGAAAGTTCATATCAAAACAGTAAAATGATACTTGGATGATTTACAACACTCAATATTTATTGGGTCTTGCTCTAGTTTAAACATTTGTGCTCTGACTATGTCTCGCCACATATTTTTTTGCAACACATAGCTCGACCAATACTATGGGCTCAATCATCCAATTTTATCCCAAGTTTGGTCCCTAAAATTGTTCCTCTGGTCCTTAAATATAGATTGTGTCCTTCTAATATAAATAGCCAAAAAATGCTAACAAATTTTTGGAGGGAACTTGGTTGACATTAGCATAAATATATTTATCGTCACTTTGAACCATGTTTTAGGTGCCATATAGATATGATCAGTGGGCATCCCATCCGGGGGGGGGGGGGGGCACTCATTTTTTTCATGTAGGGATGTGCGCCCCGATTTCCGAAATGGGGGGCTTGGGAACTGATTTTGATCTCCGAAGTTAGGGGCTTGGGACTGAAATTTTGAGATAAAAAAATTGGCCGGCTTGGGACGTGCAATTTTGCTAAAATTCAGCTTCTGAGAGGCCAAAATTTTCTGAAAGGGGACCTTATAACTGAATTATGCTTCAACTGGGAGTCTTGGAACTGCTGGAGAGACGCAAAAGGGGGCTTAAGGGCCCGCCCATACCCGTAACCTCTTTCCAATGTCCTTGTGTTCTCCCAGAAAATAGCTATAATCGATATACTAAACCAAATTCATTTGAAAATAAACTTTGATATCACATATAACATGTACACTTATCAAAATAGTAAATGATCCCCTTCCTGACTCGCTTTGATTATGTCAAATGTTCACATTTACAGTCCTACTACCCACCTTTGCTCTGGACGGAAGTGGTAGCAAAAGAAATCATCAACCTCTGTAAGAACCGAATCCATACAATCTACTCAGTGGTCTTAGAAAACATATTCCAGATTTTGTCACCAAAACAGAGCGAGTACAGCAAAGAAATCCGAAGGGTAAACACCGAGGCATTAGAGGCCTGCTTGGATATGAGTCATGCGGATATCCCTCCTGGCCAGGTTCTTTATAAAATGCAATACATGGCAGTCCGTGCAAGAACCGAACACCATAAAACATTCTTGGGATATTCATAGCCCAAAGAAATGTGGTTATTTTTGTTCATTTAGTTTATCATATTTTGAAGGTACATATCTCTTATACAGTGGCATAACCAGACATTTACATGTGGGGGGAGGACAACAATATTTTTGGAGGCATCACAATTTGGATGTATCATATTTTTTCATAAGAAACACATTTGTGAGGTGATCTGGGAAAACCTGCCACATATGTCGCACAGGACAGTTTGAAAAAATACAGAAAATACCTTAATCACTTTTTGAAAAAATAAAGAAAAACCCTAACTCTGTTATGTTTGTACTTTATTTTTTTTGTCAGATTGTATAAGACCGAACTTTTGATATCTTTTATCATAAAGAACGAGTAAACAGTTTTATGGAAATGAGGGAGGTGAGGCAAGGTGTACCAACTTGGCGTGTTATTTCAAACGTTGCAATGATAGACAAAAACTCAAAATATAATTTCCCCATTGCAGGGTTTCCCGATGTATTACACTTTTGTATTTTCAAAGGTGAAACACGGTATATCATATTGATAACTGTTTATTGCATTTCTTGATCATACTTTTCCTGATCGAATTTGGGGGAATCAACAGGAGGGGGAAAGATTTTGAGCGGGAAGCCAAACTTTAAACATTTTGAGGATTTTTGCAGTTATGTAGAGTAATTGGCTTGTAAATTGTACCTGTGGAATTGTGAAAGCTCAGACAGTGCAGGAAAAAAACAGAGCCTAAAATTAAGTTTGGTTAACCTTTATGAGTAGTCATGTAATGGGTTATCCCCAAACCCACCCCACCCCTTCCCACCCCCCTTGTGACGTCTGATTAAAAAAGGTGATTACAATGTCATGTAGTAAAATTTGTCTATTTTTCAGATATTGATACTAGGTTGATGTGTTAAAATAAAAATATAATACTTAGTATTTGTTCCAGATTCTTCATGCCCATGTGAAAAGTATTACATTTACTGGAGATGCTCAAGAAGTCTTGAAGGAGAGCTCAAGTACTTGACATATTTCTTGCAAGTGGAAGTTATGAATTCTGAGAAAAAATGCACACTATTGAAATATTACATTTTAACCCCATTTTAGAAAAAATTAAAACGAGTAAAAAATGGAATATTTTCTCAAGAAATTTGTAAAAATATGGGACCGGGGGGGGGGGGGGGGGGGGTTGTCAGGGTTTTGTGGGTACCATAATTGTTCTGGGTGAGTCTGAAATTGCCATCCCTTTATGGGATCAATGTTTAGTATAAAGTATAAATGTTAGCAAAATGATATGGGGACTGTTTTCAATTAAAAAAAAATGCATAATCTTAAAAAGTCTCTGTGTAAAGCATTTTGGGAAGCTCTTTGGAGACGTGGCGAACTGAGTTAGGGTATGCGCCTTGAGCAGAAGGTCCCCGGTTCGAGCACTTGCTGGGATTTAAATCGAGTACTAAATAAATTCTGGATTTGATTTGTAAGAACTATTGATTAAAACTGGAATTCGCTCTCCCTGTGGTTCATTGGGTTGGGCCAAACGAACAAGCAGAATATCACGTCCTCGGAGGGGACGTTAAGACGTCTGTCCCATAACATGAAGCTCACGCTTGGATATGTAATCGCAGTCAGTTTCTATAAGAGTAGGGTGAAAAACCCTGGCTATCTAATTAGTCCAGGTCCCTAGGCACATGGCCCGGGGGGCCACGTGTATTCAAAGGTGGATATGATGGCTTAACAAGAAAAGCGTAAAAAGGTATCTTTTTCCAAAGGAGATGTACGCTCGTACATTGAGTAGGGTGTCAAAAACAGCTAAATGTTGGAAAAACGGGTATGTTTTTTTTCTAAACCTCTGAACTTGTGATGTACGTGTAATGCCGCAAATTACGCAGAGATCAACAATATTGTAAAGTCACATCAAGATATAAGGGTATATTAACGACCCAATGCCTTGCTTACTTGTTTCGGATACAAAACGTACAAAAATACTGCTTAATTGTACTAAAACAGCCAAAATACTTGTTTAGGGGATATTTTTGTCGGAGGAATCTTGTTTCGGGTGCATTTTGGAAGTCCTGTGTTCCCGCAACATATCCAGCTTTGAATACAAGTCCCCCCCTCCCCCCGATCATTGGAAAGCCGTGTCTGAACAATGAATGACTTACCAGGCAATAAGACATAATATATAATCATGTTTAGCTCTCACATAAACAATATTGAAGTATCATGCAACAACTTTACAGATAGGGTTTTGGGGGTCAAGGTTGTTAATTCAAGAGGAAAATTTTGGAAAATTAATCCCCTCTAACTCAAACCACATTCCTATCCAAAACAAATTTGAATGCCTCCTGTCAACGGCTAACAGAAGATTTCTTTGATATATATTGCACTAGAATTAAATCACGTGGTCTGAATGTTTTGGATGAAAATTACTAATAAAAGAAATAAATATGCCATTGCACCTTTTGTGCATATTTATTGTTGTAAGGTAGTACTTTTGGCAGAGTCTTCAGCTCATTGTATTTTTAATATTAGTTATGAATCTGTATAATTATGTGAACTACTGAAAAAAATTATAGCTTTATACGGTCTTTACTGAATATACTTTGAATGGTGTGTATAACTTGTTTTATGCACTTTGTAATTGTAGTTAGTATAATTCGTTATCAATAAGAGTTACCTCAACCCTATGCATTATTTAAATAGAGAGGAAGTTGAAGAAACAAACTTATAATTTATCAGAAAATCATATATAACCATAAAAAAGGAACCATCCAGGCCTAATCAGAGTTTTAGATTGAAGTTTGGAAGTAGCAGACCATGTGAAAGGGCCTGGGATACAAAGTTGAGGCCAATTGGGCCGTACCGAAAAAAATTACTTTTGGTGTTTTCCCCTGTGTATGCTTGGTGGTAAATTGAGGGCACATGTTCAAGTGGGGTTAGGTTGTGTGGTGCATGCATGTGTGGTGTGTTGTGTTCTTGTGTGTTTTGAGTGTGCTTTCTAATGAGTTATGAACATGGAAACACATCCTGATGAAGGGACCTTGCAGAAAGGGAACCTATATAGGAGCTTATCAAGGGTTGTTTGATTCAATCCCACAATGCTCATCATTTTTTGGAAATTTTCACCTCAATCCAGGCCCATGTGATCACATAAAATCCATTCTTACACAAAAAAACACTGACTTTAAATGCTCATTTTAGCCTACAAAGCTTAGTACTTAGGGGACTTTTTTGCATGATTATGAAATGTCTTGGGTTCTTAAAATTTTGGAACACTTTTTTTATCCCTAATACTGACATGTTTTTAGTACAGTACGGTATAGGCACAATTGCTATACATCATGGGATTGATGAAAACACAACCCTCTGAGGAGCTATAGGCCGAAGGTGAGACTCGCATGGACCCATCTTGTGCCAATGTGACAACGCGTCCCGCCAAAAGGAGGGTTGTGGTATTTGGGTGACATATTTGTATGTGCAATACAGGGATGCAGGGAACAAGAAACAGCACATGAGAGGTATATATTTTTATGAGCGGGCACAGATGATGCCTCTACGGCAGTAGTGCTATTTGGGAAACACGTCGCATTGCCCTCCTGACTGTCAAAGGAAAGCACCCCCCTCATTTCTTAGGTCATTTGATGCAATCAAAAGACCTTATTTTGGCAGGACTTGTATTTTCTGTCCTGTCCTGTTTTGTTTTTGTATTAAACCTTTTGGTCGAACTCATTTTTCAACGTTGCTCTTAAAAGGTGCTGTTTCCAATGTATGTCAATTGTGTTCTTCACTTGATAGGAGAGCCTGGCACTAGCACCTATGACCCACCAAGTACCTGTGGAACAAATCATGTTTTGATGGTGATCAATATGCATATTGCAAGCCCTATTCAATACTGTGCAATGTTGATCGTTAACCATTAAAACTCAGTTTTTATTCTATTTTGGGAAGAAATGGATTTGAAGCTCAAATTCCAGGACTACTATTGATAAAAATACGGCTTTCTCTGATATCAATCGATACTACTTCCGGGTCAATCAGGGGGGTCCAAGAATAATTGGAACAAGCACCTAACTTTTTAGTCCCAGTGATAGATCAAGTTTTTCATCCTTAGTAAGTTTCTATGCATTGAGACACAATGGGGCCATATGTGGGGTAACAGAATGATGCGGTCAAAGGTAATTCAGGCGTCACTTAGGTTGTTTATTGCTATAGTGTACCCTTTTGGTTGACACTTTTGTTCAACTTACTGTACTTTAAGTGCAGTGATAGATACCGAGTTTCATATTTACTCTGCTTATACATTTTAATCACTGAACCATCATTTTCATCATACAGGTGTGCATTTTTATTGTGACATTATTTGCATGTATATATCTTTGGGTCAATTGGTAAGATAGTTTTCAATTAAAGTGGAAATTTTAGGAAAAGATTTTTTTTTTATATTATGTCTTTGAGCAAGAATTTGCCATGCAGCACAATTAAGCATTTTGGGACAATGGGGTAAGAGCCGACGAAATAAAAAACCCTGTTTTACTTTACGGGCCCGACCGACCCCTGCATTTTTCAGTTTTGCAGACTTTTGGTTTTTTTAGTATTTCAAAAATCATGTAAATCAGCCTCTTTTAGCCCAAATTTATCAATTTTGGCAAATTTTGTAAGAAATTTGGTTTGTAAAAATTTTTCTTGTTTCTTCTTGATTTTTCCAGATTTTGGGCTATTTTATGCCAATTTTAGCTCCAAAAAAGAAAAAAAAATAAAAAAAGAACAAATTCGACCGACCGACCTACCCTACTACTGCGAAAGGTCCGGCCGCCCGTAAAACAGGGTTTTCTTTTTTCGTCGCCAATGGAAGATTTGTTTTGTGCCTGATTTGGTTGCCAACCACACAAAATCTTTGTTAGACGTTACGTTTTTAGGTTATTTCTAGTCAAAATGTTAGTCTATCCAGAATACCCTTTGCTCCTCCCTGTACCTATCCCGCATGCCCGCACTTGCCCTGGCGCGCTCGGTTTATACTTCATAGGGGGAGCAAGGTACTACTGATGGACTAGAAAATGTTGAACTCATGTAAATACAATCTCTCCCTTCAAGAGCCATGCAAGGAATACTATGTCAGTGTTTTAAATGTGCAACGAGAGATTTGAGGCCCCAATATTAAATGCCATAATCGTAATTTCATATAGATTTAGGCCTGAATAGATTTTCTTACCTTGTATTTGGCTACAGCAAATGTCTTAAAAGAGAGAAAACCAGTGATTTTGATTTGCAATATTGCAATATAAAGCCAGGCTGAATTTTCATATTTGCTCCTATCAAAATTAAATTTCACAATTTGTGTACCAAAGACACCATTTCCTCAGCTTATCCTTTTCAGATACGGATTTTGATGGAAAGCTTTACTCAGGGCAAAAATCAGTACTTAGATTTTTTTAGGGACCCCGATAATGTGAAAATCTCTTGTGTCACATCTTTAAATATAGCGCATGAATAATATATTATTATGTACATGATAGATTGAATCAGGCTTGTGATAGATCCATTGTGTCATGCGCATAACCAGGGGCCGTACGCATGATTTATTTGGGGGGGTGTGGGACTTTGAAAAAATTGAACTTTTTGGTAAAGTGACCTCACTCCCCTAAATGTTCCTTTTTGGACTTTTAAACATCCATCACCAAAAAGTGTGACTTTTTTGTGAAAAATTTTATCCTGAATTTTTTTAACCTTTTATATGCAAAACTCAGAAAGTGGACCTTTTGTGGAATTTGGGGGGGGTGCGAACCGCACCCCCTCCCTCCTTACTCCCCCTCCCCCTTCGTATGGGCTGCGCCTAACATTCCTATAGTAAGATTACTTTTGTTTACTTGTAGAGAATTTTTAAAATAGTTTTAATCTCTCGTTAAAGACAGCCAAAGGTAAAGACTTTTTTTATCTGCATTAAGGAACCTTCTTTACAAAATGATCATTGGAAGGGCAGCTTACAATGGAGTTTGTTCCTCTTTTGTTCCAGAAGTTTTTATACTGCAATTATATTCCACACAGTTTTTTAGTACTGTTAGAACATGGCAAGCTTTACTCAGAGACTGAGTATTATAGTTTTCTATATATTTAAAAGTGGCTTTTATCAACTGATATGACTAATGATGTACAGATATGAATGTAATATCATTTTCTGATTTGTAAATTTTGTGGGTTCTATTTTTTGTGATTTGCTAATCAAACATCAAATAATAGTTTTCTGCATGTCGTTACAAAATAATAACCCACAGTGGAGTAAGATCGAAAGCAACCTAATACAGGCAAAATCAGATATTTTAGTCAAAATTGATGTTACTGTCCATACGGATACTTACTGCACACATACTTGAATGGAGATTCATATCTTTGAACACTACTGTTTTCTTTCCTTTCTGTTATTTTGGCCTCCACAGCACAATGTGTTGTGTGGTCTTATGTTATACTGCAGATGGGCAGACTGATGGGTGGGCGGGTTGGGTGGGGATGACTGAGGGGTGGGCAGCAAAAGCATTAATCCACTCTACAGACTATAGCGCTCACTCAATGGCTTAACTGTATTTTGCGAAATGAAACGAAACAAACTCCCCATTGGATTACACGCTTTTATTCGTGTTATGCACGGTATGCATGCCTGACGGATGAGCTTTAATCCATGGGGTTTTTTTTTTCGTTTCGTTTCGCAAAATCAGTAAGCCCACTCCATACTACTACATGGCATGGTGTAGAACATGATGAGGTCTGTGGCTTATACTTTTTGGACAGGTTATGAATATTTAGCAAATGGAGCTTATTGCACATTTTGGAAAAAAAAGCATTAATTCACTCAACAAGCTAACTGGCATTTTTTATTAAACTTACTCAATGACTTCTATGTTGCACCTGTAGAATATGATGAGTATTTCTGTATACATTTTGGGCAGATTATGAACTATTAATTAGCTCATTTTCATACTTTGAATGAAATTAATCCACTACTACAACTAACCCATTTAGTCAATGATCTTCTAACGTGGCACATTGATAGAACTTCACAAGGTCCTGTGCTTATACTTTTTGGACCGTTTAGGAATATAATGACTCCTTTAAATAATTTCCATAAAATAAATGATTAACCAGAAAGGCAGTTGTGGGGCCATCTTAAGTGCATAATTGCTTGTCCCGTTGAAAAAATACCAATTCTTCTTATGTCTATGTTCATGTGTGTATGTACAGAGTGGCTTCTCGCCGGGACAAATCGCCCGATACCGTTTTAACTTGCAGGGTCCCTTTTGTCTAGGGAGGCTTGCAGAGTATCTACTTTGACTTGGGGAGGGCGGGCAGAGTATCGACTTTGTCTTTGGGGAGGGCTTGCAGAGTATCGACGTTGTCTTGGGTGGTTTTGCAGAGTATCTACTTTGTCGTTGGGAGGGCTTGCAGAGTATCTACTTTGTCTTGGGGAGGGCTTGCAGAGTATCTACTTTGACTTGGGTAGGGTTTGCAGAGTAATCTACTTTGTCTTGGGGAGGGCTTGCAGGGTATCTACTTTGTCTTTGTGTAGGGTTTTTGCAAGATTAGCTACTTTGTCTGGGTAGGTTTGCAGAGTATCTACTTTGTCTGGTGAGGGTTTGCAGAGTATCACTTTGTTTTGGGGAGGGTTTGCAGATATCTACTTTGTCTTGGGGAGGCTTGGTGAGTATCTACTTCGTCTTAGGGAGGGCTTGTAGAGTATCTACTTTGTCTTGGTTAAGGTTTGCAGATATCTCCTTTGTCTGGGAGGGCGTGCAAGTATCTACTTTATAGTTTTGGGGAGGGCTTGCAGAGTATCTAATTTGTCTTGGGTAGGGTTTGCAGAGTATCTACTTTGTTTTGGGGAGGGCTGCAGAGTATCTACATTGGTCTTGGGTAGGGCTTGCAGAGTATCTACTTTGTCGTGGTAGGGTTTGCAGAGTACTACTTCTCTTGGGAGGGCTTGCAGAGTATCTACTTTGTTTTGGGGAAGGGTTTGCCGAGTATCTACTTTGTTTTGGGGAGGGCTTTTGGCTCCTGGGACCCTCCATGGAGGTGGGGGAGGGGCTTGAATTAAAAATGGTCAAACAAGTAGTATTTTTAAAAAAAGCTCACCCAGGACAAGAAAGTTAACCTTGGCCTGACATTTGTGAAGTATTTTTGTGAGTCTGGAATTTCTTTGATGATTATGTTGTTTTTATAGAGTTATTATTTGGTGGAGTTTTGGATGAAGCAACGATTATGTTTAAGTTATTTTTGTGCGTAATGTATGGATTTCATGGATGAGTTATGTTTTAGAGTTATTTGGGAGAGTTCTGGAGTTCATTTGAAGATTTGTTTAAAATTACTGAGTACCAGTACCGTGCGACATTCAATAGATAATAAGAAAAAAACTGTCACCAAACTATATACACCATTTATGGTGGTTTCATACTTTATCAGTAGACCAGTTGGCCGATGTTAGTCTTTCAAACATGCTATTTGCAAGCTGATGCATGAACAAAAATGTTGCGTAAAAATCAATGTTTGAACGGTGAGCATCTGCAGATTTCTGCCATGGAAGTATGAACCACATTACTCCCCGTGGATCTATCACTTCCACAAATATGTGAGATCTGTAATTACTTTTTACAATTTACATTGTCAAAGAGAATTAATGAGAAATTGATACTGAAAAATGCAAATTAACGTACTTATAATACTTATTAAATCTGCAATGAATTTCCATCCAATTATACATACAATGTTACTTATGACCTGATCTATTCAGTCAGTTTGGGTATCAGCACTGTCAGTCGGTTGTTCTCAAAAACCACAGAAATGTATTATCGTTCAAAAACAAGTGGTATACTGCGTATTTGTTCATAGTCCAGCACTCCCCCTCAAATAAACACCTATTTCAATTGACAATCAACCTTAAATGCTTCTAACAGTTCCTGCAAAGTGGCATAAATTCGGTCCGGTGATAAATCATGAAAATCAGAATATTTGGAACTCTAATTTTTTGTTCTTTGAGCCTTTTGGAATTTTGATATCATATTTTTAAGTATCATCATGCAAAAAACAAATGGTCAATTAAAATTGCTCATGGCGAATCGGGTATGATCATGTTGA
>JAMKCH010057820.1:0-24244 GCA_023653785.1 Ophioderma brevispina
GCACAGTATGATTACGCCTAACAGCTCCCCATTTGCACCTGGGTGAAGTGAGACAAGCGAGATAAAGTGTCTTGCCCAGGGACACAACATGTTGGCCACGGCGGGGCTCGAACTCAATCTCATGATCATGAGTCCTGCACTTTTCCACTAGACCACACATGCTCTCTATCACTGATGAGGAAACAATGAAGCTCCAGTCATCTGTCAATTATTTAATGCAACAGCCATTTTAATGCTGCATCAACAGTAGTGTAACAGGTGGGGTGTGGGGGGCAGGTTGCCACCTCAGAGAGTTTTGACTGGTAAGGCTTGAAAGTCATGCTAAATCAGCCCTCTTTTGCCTACCCACCAGGAAATTTTCACCTCCAAGCAGGAGAATAGGCCTGCTGCCTCAAAACTGGTAAATTACCCCCTCTGACAAGTGACCCCCATTATGCCCTATGCATTAACAGAACTTTTCTTTGACCATCCAACAACCCTCAGAGAGCATGAACCACAATACCTATCCACACGACTAGCTAAACCTCTGCACTCCTTTGAATAATGGGATATTCATTTATGGTTAGGCCTAAGTTGATTGTTATCTTCTGGGAACATTATTGAATGAAAGCATCTTCAACATGCACAACCCTTCCTACTTGAAACAGATGGTAGAATAACAAAAAAAAGCTTTGTTAATGGATGTGATAGCTTGACAAAAATCTTATCAGTCAGGTTTTGCAAAATGACTTGAATCATCTCGTGCTTCATGCATGCAACTGACAGTTGATTGTGAAGCAATTTTTAATCCATAAATACTAGGCATTTTACTTGAGTCAGTGATTTTTAAAGAAAAATCAATTCACAATAAAGACTTCTGAAGGCAAGAGAATTTATCTTTAACCAAAAAATTTAGGTATGTTGCACTTCCTTAGGTGTAATGGTGTCATTCCAAATGAAATTTGGAGACTGTAATTCACAGAATATCTTCTTTTGCTTTAATCTTATCAGTATTGTTTTCCGTCTGTTTCTTATTTTAAGATAATAGAATCTGATCTTTGTGCTGGATATCGCTTTACATATTTTAAAGGTCTTTTACAAGCCTACTTTTGAAACTAATATTTACTAAAATTACTGTTTTCTCTAATTGTTACTTTCTAAATTTTGTGACTTAAGTTTCATTTCGATGTTAACCTATTTACAGCAAAAACAAGTTAGTCCCAACAGAAAGTCAAAGTTAAAAACACACAACAAGATCCAAATGGATTCAAAGAGACTAAGAGAATACTAAATGTACAATATAAAAAACACAAAAATGACGACAAGGAATGACACTCCACCCACACGAGGGTGGTGGAGTGCCATTCCTTGTTGGTCTTGAAAAAAGACATTTTTATAATGTCGAAACATTCTTTTCTGTTCCAGTCTTTTTATCCAGATCCAGCACACATCAGTTGGTGCTTTTTTTTTATTTACTTTTAAAGGTGCTTGACATTCCGAACATCTTCCCCCCCCCCCCCCTTTTTTTTTTTTTTTTTTTTGAAAGTTAAACATGGACCTTGTGGAATATTCTTCAGGGAAGTCAGCCCTGTGGAGTAACACTGAGTTATGGTCGAAAACCTGAAGTAATTAAAGGTGCTTGTTCCGATCGTCTTTGGGGCTCCCCTGATTTTCCTGGAAGTCGTATCAATTTTGATATCAGATGAAAGGCCATATTTTTCTCATTGTCGTCCTGAAATTTCAGCTTTCAAATCCATTTCTTTCTCAAGATACAGATAAAAAACTACCGTTTTAATGGTTAACCATCAATATTAGCACAGTAGTGAATAGGGTGTTGCACTATGCATTATCGCGCCTAGCATCAAAACCGCAAGTTTATTTCCCACAGTACTTGATGGGTAGTGTGTACTAGTGTCAGGCTCTCATATCAAGTAGAAAACATGATAGACAAAAATCGGAAACAACACTTTCAGGTAAAATTAGGTGTGTTACTGTCATGGCAGCTGATTGTTGATTGAGAGTGTGGAAAATAAATCTGCCATAAAAAATGCTATGTTAATTAATTGAAAGAAGGTCAATTACAATGAGCGGCGGGGTGATACTAGCCTGAGCAAGCCTTCCTGGGCTTTGTACGCACTGAAATGCTACAAGTTTAATTGGCCTGAGACATTACAAAGTACAATTTTCACTGAACTGGATTTGCAGGTCACAGAATTGTACCCTGGAAATTGAAACTAATGAACACCCCTGCAGTCGTGCATAGCACACCTACAAACAGAGAGCACATTTTTACTAGGCAGCATAGGTAACTGCATCCACTGAAAATATTTAGAACCTTCCTGTGCTATAGTCGTTAACTTCTAGTGAATCCTTAATATGGTTGAATCATACTGAATGGGATAGTAATTCGGACCACTGGTGTATCAATGCGGGTATGTAGTTCAATAAAGTTGTTAGCTTAGATTGGCAGATACAAATACACATGGTTAAAGGGAAATAGGGCACACTACTTTCCCGAGGTATTGGCTAGGGGATATCACCCAGAACCCGAAGGGTGAGGTGATAGGCCCTAAGCAAGTACCAAGGGGAAAAAATAGTGTGTGCCCGAATTCCGATATAAACCATGTAGTAGTGTTTGTATTACACCTCACTGTGACTCTGGGGATGAGTTGAAGAGAAATAGTCCATTAATTTCCCCTAGTGAAATAGCACACAAGTAATAGGAATACAGCCAATGAAATAGAATGATGTGGTTGTTGCATATAATGAGGTGTAATAAATCCACCTCTAATCTGGTTGCAAGTAGTTTTGCACTATACTATACTTTTGTCCTTGTCTGAAGTATGAATTGACGACGCGCGCGTTACCGGTGGCCCCGCCTTTCAGATGCAATGCGCTTGTGCTTTGCCTACGCGCGCGCTGAAATTCGGTACAATGTATACGCCCGTCGTCGCTACTTCATACTTTCGAGCTGGACAGATAGTATATGGCTAGATGCTTCTCATTACTTTACTTGTTAGAAGTTATCCAGAACTTTGTTTTCCCTCATGCATCTAAAATGGACTTCTTTCCATATAAAAGCTTTCCTGTCATTCTGAATTTACTTGCTCTGTTGTAACAAGCTTAGGGTGCTACACAGTGGCGCCCAGCAACTTCAGTTGATTTGTCGCACGTTGTAAGATTTAATTTATATTATTAGTATGTATATACCAAGCCTATTTGCTTTACTTTAGAATAAAGGTAGGAATTGGAACCAGTACTCTCTCTTTTATGATGAAAAAACCAAGGCGATGGCATTATTTAAAGTGTAAGAACAAGGTGGAAAGCAGAGTCTCCCCACAAAATAGTTGTATTGGTGTAATTGTGGCATTCCAAATGAAATTTGGAGACTGTAATTCACAGAATATCTTCTTTTGCTTTAATCTTATCAGTATTGTTTTCCGTCTGTTTCTTATTTTAAGATAATAGAATCTGATCTTTGTGCTGGATATCGCTTTACATATTTTAAAGGTCTTTTACAAGCCTACTTTGAAACTAATATTTACTAAAATTACTGTTTTCTCTAATTGTTACTTTCTAAATTTTGTGACTTAAGTTTCATTTCGATGTTAACCTATTTACAGCAAAAACAAGTTAGTCCCAACAGAAAGTCAAAGTTAAAAACACACAACAAGATCCAAATGGATTCAAAGAGACTAAGAGAATACTAAATGTACAATATAAAAAACACAAAAATGACGACAAGGAATGACACTCCACCCACACGAGGGTGGTGGAGTGCCATTCCTTGTTGGTCTTGAAAAAAGACATTTTTATAATGTCGAAACATTCTTTTCTGTTCCAGTCTTTTTATCCAGATCCAGCACACATCAGTTGGTGCTTTTTTTTATTTACTTTTAAAGGTGCTTGACATTCCGAACATCTTCCCCCCCCCCCCCCTTTTTTTTTTTTTTTTTTTTGAAAGTTAAACATGGACCTTGTGGAATATTCTTCAGGGAAGTCAGCCCTGTGGAGTAACACTGAGTTATGGTCGAAAACCTGAAGTAATTAAAGGTGCTTGTTCCGATCGTCTTTGGGGCTCCCCTGATTTTCCTGGAAGTCGTATCAATTTTGATATCAGATGAAAGGCCATATTTTTCTCATTGTCGTCCTGAAATTTCAGCTTTCAAATCCATTTCTTTCTCAAGATACAGATAAAAAACTACCGTTTTAATGGTTAACCATCAATATTAGCACAGTAGTGAATAGGGTGTTGCACTATGCATTATCGCGCCTAGCATCAAAACCGCAAGTTTATTTCCCACAGTACTTGATGGTCAGTGTGTACTAGTGTCAGGCTCTCATATCAAGTAGAAAACATGATAGACAAAAATCGGAACAAGTCAAGCACCTTTAAGGTAAGAATTAGTGTGCTGTTATTTTCATGGCAGCTGCTTGTTGCTTGAGAGTGTGAAAATAAATCTGCCATAAAAAATGCTATTAGTAATTAACTTGAAAGAAGAGTCCATCTAACACTGAGTGGCGGGGTGATACTAGCCTGAGCAAGCATCTCCTGGCTTTGTACGCACTGAAGATACAAGCTTCATTGGCCTGAGACATTACAAAGGTACAATTTTCACTGAACTGGATTTTGCAGGTCACAGAATTGTACCCTGGAAATTGAAACTAATTGAATCACCTGCAGTCGTGCATAGCACACCTACAAACAGAGAGCCCATTTTTACTAGGCAGCATAGGTAACTGCATCCACTGAAAATAATTAGAACCTTCCTGTGCTATAGTCTGTTAACTTCTGGATGAATCCTTATCTGTTTGAATCCTACTGAATGGGATAGTAATTTTGAACACTTGGTGTATCAATGCGGGTATGTAGTTCAATAAAGTTGTTAGCTTTAGATTGGCATTATACAAATACTACATGGTTAAAGGGAAATAGGGCACACTATTTTCCCGAGGTATTGGCTACGGGTCTATCACCCCGAACCCGAAGGGTGAGAGGCCCGTAGCCAGTACCAAGGGAAAATAGTGTGCCCTATTTCCCGATATAAACCATGTAGTATTTGTTTTTATTACACCTCACTGTGACTCTGGGGATGAGGTTGTAGGGAAATAGTCCAATCTATTTCCCCTAGGGAAATAGCACACGTAATAGGAATCAGCCAATGAAATAGCATGATTTTGTTTTTGAATATTCATGAGGTGTAATAAATCCACCTCTAATCTGGTTGCAAGTAGTTTTGCACTATACTATACTTTTGTCCTTGTCTGAAGTATGAATTGACGACGCGCGCGTTACCGGTGGCCCCGCCTTTCAGATGCAATGCGCTTGTGCTTTGCCTACGCGCGCGCTGAAATTCGGTACAATGTATACGCCCGTCGTCGCTACTTCATACTTTCGAGCTGGACAGATAGTATATGGCTAGATGCTTCTCATTACTTTACTTGTTAGAAGTTCTCCAAGAACTTTGTTTTCCCTCCTGCATCTAAAATCGGACTTCTTTCCATATAAAAGCTTTCCTTGTCATTCTGAATTTAATTGCATATGGAACAGCCTAGGTGATCACAGTGCGACCTTAGCATTCAGGTGATTGTCGCACGTGTAAGAATTTAATATTAGGATTATTTCGTTTATGTATATACCAAGCCTATTGCTTTACTTTAGAATAAAGGGTCGGAATGTGGGAACCAGTACATCTCTCTTATGATAAATAACACAGGCGATAGCATTATTTTAAGTGTAAGAACAAGGTTGGAAGCAGGTTCCTCCCCAACAAAAGTATGTATTGCGGTGAATGTGGCAAAACACCCCCCCCCAGTATGAGGCAAGCCAACAATCAACTCCAAATAATGCCAAAACACAGCATGTAATACACAATCTAAATTACCAAATGAAACCGGGCATGAATCAATTACATTATGTAAATTCCCACAACAATTAAGGAATTGTAGATAATACATTCCATTTCAGCCGTTACATTTTGTTTTCAGTCATTTTCTACTTCACGATAAATGGTGATTTGAAACAAAACACCTTTGATAGAATATAATGAATTAAAGGCCGACTCAGAGATTTCCTGAGGAGGGCGCCCTCAATTTCCAAAAAAATCGTGTTTTTTTGATGTTCATAATGCTTGTCCATATACTAATCACTGTGTGAAATTGCTAAGCTTAAATCGAATCCCTTCATATAGAAAATCACAACTTTGTTATAAAATTCCAGATCCGGAATTTTTGTTATACACAGTATCTTTTTTTTTTTTTTTTTTTTTATGTAAATTACCACAACAATTAAGGAATTGTAGATAATACATTCCATTTCAGCCGTTACATTTTGTTTTCAGTCATTTTCTACTTCACGATAAATGGTGATTTGAAACAAAACACCTTTGATAGAATATAATGAATTAAAGCAACAGTAGCACATTTTTTGAAGAGTGCCCCCCCCCCCATTTTGAAATTTGTGAAAATTCTTAGTTGTGTTGGTAATCATCAAGCAAACTATACCTGTGAACGGTAAAGCTCCAAAGTGTGCATGCATCATAAAGCAGGGATTTTGAAACTAGATTTTGGGATCCCCTGATCCTAATTCAACGGCAGCCCTTGAAACGTGATACTTCTGTCTACACATTATGAAATAGCACAAATCTCACAAAATTATGCTAACCTATGACAGTCGCATGACCAACGGAAAGCTAATGGATCAGCGTTAGGGCGCTAATTTCCTGAATCATTTCATATTGGAATTGCGTTTTAAGTGGCCGTTTGAATTGTATCGGTATACGATATAAACTATTCTAATTACAAAACTTCACTGATAAATGGTGGCACTGGTGCGAAGTTGAGCCTTTACCATCCCCAGGTTATAGTTTACTACCCATGTAACTGTGCACTAAAATTCTAATTTGAAAAAAATTGGGGGCCCCCTAAAAAAAAGTGCTGTTATTGCTTTAAAACAAAAGCAAAGGTTAATGGTCAACCTAGCTGACATTTGCAATATAGGATTTGGAGCTAGGTTAAACTTGCTGTACTAGAACACTCATTATGGAAAAATGTGTGTAGAATGAAGTGAGACGGATGGGAGAATGTCTGTAATAGTGGCAGTATTTACACCTTGTGTGTGATGTATGTGTGGCATGATTACTTACTGATTGACATAGAATCCCCTCGTTGACGCAGGCACATGGTAGTTTGTGCCTTCCCTGTTTACGATGAAAAGATAATACATCAGTTCTCCTAAAACAAAACACAACATCAAATCGGTCCTCAACTGTTCATATCCCATGTCAAGAGCAATTTGTTACATATTTTGGGATGTTGAACAGATCCATTAGATTTTGATAGTTTGACAATAAACCAACAACGAGTAGAATGTTTTTTTGACTATTTAATTGTTTCCAGTTACGCAGGATATGTTACTATCCACTGGCTTCATCAGAAGGTCCCCGACATTTTACACACATTTAGTACATTGTCAAGTACAACGGCTTGTAGAGAATGTACTATATAAAAAATACATGATTTTTTTCACATTTTAACTAATTTATGAAAGGCTTACAATTATAAAGGATGTACAAATTTGATGTATGAATAATAAATTTTTATCACTTGCTTATTAAGGTTCTTGTATCAAACCTTTATCTCCTTAAAGGCCCCAGACCAGATTTCCCGGAGGGTGTGACTTCCAGATTTTCCCAAACAAATCATGCTTTTTGCATTATACATAATGAGTGTCCTATATACTAATCACTGGTGTGAAATAACTAAGCTCAAATTAGTACTCTTACTTCGTCTAGAAATTAACAACTGGGATTATCCCTAACACGTCCATGTGACCACAATAATCAGACGTCCCAAAAAAAACTATACAATCAAACTAAATTTAATTAAAAATTATCAACTGCATTTCGGAAGATTTTTGACCTTTATTTATTAGACACTTCCAATCTAAATTCTCGTTTTTACCGATCCCAATTGGATGGACCCTAACCGGAGTTATTGTCAATGAAACCATAGGATACATACCACTGTGGGCAGTTTCACTTGAGGCTAAGAACTAAGGTACATGTATGAGGTGTGTCGCATCTTTGTGGGTTAAATATCGTTTTTAAAACAAACGAATATTGTAACAGATAAAGTGAATTTAATTATCAGCATTGACTAATCATATATTATTTTCCAAACATGAAAGCACCAGAAATTAATGTTGTGACCTCATAGGGGACTCACTTTCAGGGTACAATAATCAAGAATGCAATGTAAATTTAGGGAATTTGACTGCTGAAACTAATTGAACCAGCCCCAATATCTGTTGGAGGACAAATTGCAGGAGAACACTCTAATGGGAGGGCCATTTTTTTTCCGCTATTCCCCCTGCCTCCAATTGGATGCCAGGATGAACATAATGAAGAAAACCAGTGTTGAACAAAGAACAAAAACGAAGGATGGTTTATGTTCAAAGTCCTCAGTTTGGCTTTCAACGAGGGTGTTTTTATAGTTTCTAAACGCTTCTACTGAAACCTGGAGTAAGGCTGAGACAGCAAGCTGTTGGAATTGAATTTCCCAATTTACATGTTTTTATTGGCAATTGAGACATTAGAAAGTTATAAAATTATGTTATATCACAAAGAAGCAGCACTAAATACTCATCTTTTATTTTAATTTTCAATAAAGAATGTCGTGAAGGTGATTTTCAATGCGCAACTGTGTTGTTATTGGGATTGCCGAAACTGGCCCAACGGTTTTTTCACGTGTCCTCACATAATTGACCATAACTCTTGAACCATGGGGCCCCCAAATAACACCAACTAAAAATCTCATGAAAGCTGGAACCTTTCTAAAAAGAATCATTTAATAAACGTCTAGTTGAGATAAACTTAAGTTTTTGGCGCAAAAAATTAATCTTTGATTGTATAGTTTTTTATTGGGACAGTCTGTACCACCAACGTCACGATTGCTTCTAGAAAATGGCACTAAGTCCTAAAATGCAAGTGAATGCGTCATCATAGACAACCCTCATGGCTTGCCGCGCTGCGTCGCTGGTCTGGGACTCAGTGGCGGTGCCAGACGTCTTTTTCGGGGGGGGGGGGCAACGGGGAAAATGAAATTTTCAGGGTGCCAAAGTGAATTTTTTGGGAGCCAACCATCCCAAATTTTGAATTTCTAACACTTTGGGCCCAAAAAAAATTGCTGATGTTGCCCAAATTTTAGTGATGTTTAGCCCCAAGCTGTTGACATCCCTTTCAGAATACATGCCTTTATGTTTTAGCCAGGCTGAACACCCCAGCAACAATTTCCAGTGATGTCCTTTGTATTGGGCCACAATTTCCTTACAACTACATCAAATTTCATTGTACTTTTATCTTATTCCTGTTAATTTTCCAATTTTGAAAATTATTCCAGCATCTTTACACCTGGATATAATTCTCATGAACCAAACTATAAAATCTTTTAAATTACGGTTTAATCAAACAGATTATTATTCTTTCCTTCCTTCCCTTCTCAATACTAATTTTACAGCACCCTCTTTCCACACTACCGTAGTGACCTTCCCACCTATCATGAAACTTAACTAACGTTGGGTTTACCCATCAATTAGAATTATTGACATTTTCTATTGGCCGGCACCAAATGCCATGGGGTTGTGGGAGCGCTGGAATGGCAACCATCGAGGTATTAGTGCGTGATCCACAGAAGGTTAATTTTACTTTGATGTCATCACAAGCTATTGACCATCACCGAGCTCTCAATGAGGCTGAACGTAGTCGTCTGGCTTTTCATTCTAGATGCTGCAAATGGGACACTTTCAAAAGATTGTGGATCGATCACTTAATGACAATGGTGGTCAAAAATGGTGGTACCTACAAAAAGCTACTTTTTCTCATTTGCTCTCTAAATCTTTTGGCTGGAGATGTTCGATTTATATATGGTGTGCAAAAAAAGGACGTCTATTTTGAATACAAGAGAGTTCTTACAGTAAAGGTGCATTTTGATTTATTACCATTCTTTAAAAGGAGTTTCATCTAATTTTGGTCAACAATATAAATTTTACACAAGTATTAAGAAGCTCATAAAAAATTATTGTTTTTTTGCTCTAATATTAAAATTAATTGAAATATTGGCATGAAATTGTACACCCCTCCCCGGATGGTTATTGCGGGGTTTCAAGTCACCAACAAATATAAGTAAATAAGGCCATCTAAATACGACTATAGTATTGCATTGCATCAAACTGCAACTGCTAATGATAATACAGTTTCCCTTTGCAATTTTATTATTCCAGGCCCGTCTTCAATTACTTTATTTCATACAAGTCATAAACAGGACTCCAGTTAGTCATTCAAATTAAAGAGTGAATTTCACTCTTGAGGATAGTGATTTCACTCTTGAGATAGTGATTTCACTCTTGAGATCGGGATTTCAGGAGTATTTTGTCCTATAGCGGGGTTTAAAATTGGATTCTTGGACAAGTACATAAAACTTCAACAGCAGTCTACTGGGAGTAAATTACAGCTCCATCACCTTCTGCGCAATCATCACGATTCTTGAATTACTTTAAATTACGGAACACACTTTGGTATATACCAACTCAACCTAAAGTTCCACCACCACACATAAATCATCATTACCGCATTGATGTCACCAGATGGTCCCCATCTTAACTCATGTAACACACTTCATGGTTATATCTAACCCCGTTAACCTTCACTCATTTCACATGGCTTTACTCAGACAACCGTCACCTGACCTGTTATCATGTTCTCGCAGGTTGAATGTTTCCTTTTATAACCACTGGTCTCATGCAAGAATATAGGTCAAGGGTTCGAAATGTACACGACATGGTTTCCTATATATTGTTTGACATCATTCATGTTGATATGTTGACATGCATAACCTGTACTGTTTATAATCATAAAATACTTCAGAGCAGATGGCGTTATATGTACCGCCTCTAACAATACAACCTCTTACCAGTGATGAAGCAAACTGGGATTCTAGCTCAGGGTATCAAAATGATGTAGTGTGCCAGAGACTGTCTTAAATTCAATTTTAATAAGTGTAGAGGCAACAACTTCCTTCTTAGCTCACTTGTTATCACTTGAAGCATTGGGGTGATATAAAATACTCAAGGACAATTCATAATTTCATTGAAATTCCAATGCCGGTTTTAAGTCTGAACTTGTATTAATAGAGGCTCGAAAACTGGTGAGCATTGAATTAAATAAGAAAAAATACATTGTCTCGACCCGTCCCGAACAAACAAAAAGACAAAACTTTATGACTGACTCAAGGATATCATTTCCCTTACTCCTGCCGTTGAAATTCAACCAGTACAAATGCTGTACATTTTATATCATTAAGATGTAACTATTTATTTTCCGAAGAGAAAAAAAAAATTACAGGTCCATGGCCCGATCGCTAATAGCCTGCTCCCCAGGGACCCAAAATTTTTACCTAATGGTCGCAAATTTTTGGTTAAAAAGAAGCCCCTATTTTCTCAGTAATCCCTGTGAATCCCTTAGGCTCAGGATGTTTAGTTTTGTGAGTTATGATTGGCAAACATGCCCCCATTTTGGTGGACCAATAATTAATTTTACACAATCACGTTTTAAGGTCTCACATCAAAACGGATTGAAAGATCGGCACAAAACTTTACGAATGGAGTTGGGGTGAATCCATTCTATCAAGATGAAACTTCAATCTCACTTAAATATCGGGGGCCATCCCTCCCCTTTAATTATCTTTCTTATGAAATGTACTGACTGAATGAACATGCTAATCAAACTTATATTTGAATTTGAATTTTGAATTTTTAAGTCTAGGCCAGTGATTCTTCTGAGCACGTTTAGTAATATAGATTCATTTTACCAGCAAAATATTTCAACTATTTTACAACATACCTTTATGGCAATTCCACGGTAACAGAATGACGTTTGGACTCACTTTTGCTACTTTCAGCAATGTCTTATATCAATCACATATAATTTGAATCGGTTAATCAACAAAATACAATTAAACATGCCAGTTCACCCTACCTTCCCTTTGTATTAGTTTGTTTCAAAACTATTGTTGTTTCGGAAATATACATAATGAGGCTGGTGACGGAATGACGGTAAAAATGGACAAGGGTGTTTCACCCACATACGTTTTAGCAGAAACCTCTGTGGATTTATGTGGAAATATTTTAAAATGTAAAGAATGCATCCTTAGAGTCCTTATCTAAACAAACACATGAGGTTTTGAAAACAATACCTTATGTTATTAAAATACGAAACAAAAAGCAACCAGCATTTGTAACGGAATGACGGTAACGAAATGACAAAATGTCCTCCAATAGAAACATTACAAAATTTCTTTGAGTGGCCTAAGTTCAGGAGGCCAAATCTCACCACAAAGATGGTGGTACAATCTTTTAAGTTTATGCATTGGTTACATTAGGTCTTTAAAATTAAAACTTTTTGAGAAAAAAACAAAATTGTTTTAATATTTTTATTATTTAGGCTGTTTGAAATACAGCAATTTTAACTCAAGGTTGCTCAATTCTACAGGCTGGGTTTTTGGAAAATACCGTCTCATCTAAAGTAGTTCAAAACAAGTTGGTCATAGGGGATATTGTTTTTTACTTGTTTTTAAGTGATTTCTGAAGCCACCATCGGTGGGGTCTGTAAGAAAACTTTTTTTTTTTCACCCAGTTTCGATGATTTTGTCATTCCCGTTACAATTGGTAACGGAATGACGCACTTTAATTACCTATAATTAATTAACAAAAGGGATATAAAGTGAAAAAATGGGCTCATTATTGTTGAGCTACCTATTTTTCTACTTTGAATATGAATTTTGTTTACATTCCTACCACAACATTTTGAAAATAATTTAAAAATATGGTAGTTTTTGGTAACGTGGAATTACTAATTCCCCTTTTCGGAGTCCAATAAGTGTCAACAAGCTCACTCAAAACAAAAATAAATGGTTGAGATCATTTCTAGCACCTATTTGGTCAATACAAAAACCTAAAAAACAAATCTGCTGTTTATCACCTACTTAAAAGTTTTTTGATGACTGTCTTTTTCTTCTTTTTCTTTCCACTTTTACACAATTTTTAACACAAACATGCAGGAAAAAATCCATATTTTTTTATACCGTATGTATAAAACATGAAATTTGAGATTCATATCTTCAAAAATTTTTGGTCATAAGGCTCTCTTAGACACCAGTTAGTGTTCTGGCATGAATTCACATTTTTGGTTACTAGGATGACTTTGCTTGGAATTGCCCTTAAGCCTGTGCCCCTTGTGTAGAGTTGTCTAAAACTTGAGCAAATTTTGGTGATCATAGCACCTTAAATATCACTATCTGATCTGCAGAAGCAAGCTTTTAAATTGACAAAATGGGTCAAAGGTCTCACAGTGTGCACTAGAAGTCCAAATCACACAGGACTTTGGGTCCATGGTTCTTTAGACCAAGAGTAGACATCTAAACAATCAACCCCACCAGGAACAATGCAACATACCCCAATGCCTACAAGCACATAAAAAAAATGCTATTCCAATATCCCCAACTGGCCTTTAAGTCCGGGGATGATGTCTGATTATTTCTGACACCTGGGAAACTGACAACCTGGGACTGTTTGAACTTTGTTGTTCAGATGTGACTAGTGACAAAAAGAGTATTAACACCAATGTGTTATTGTAAAGCCTTTATATATGTTAGCTTACACCTCCATTGAAAATGGCTGCCTATCATCTAGTCATCTTTAAACCATATTAGATAGATTGAACTGAACAAAAATCAGCCCCCCCCCCATTTTGAAAAATTTAACCCTTATACCCTATCACACCCGACAATTTGCCTGGGTGAAGTGATGTGTACTTAAAAATATACCATGGTATAATACCATGTTATTTACAGTAGCAATTTATATGGATCCTTTAAAAATATACAACCTGCTTGTAGCATCTTGACTTTGCAAGTTCAGAAAGTTAAAGGGATTAGCAGCGATAATGCCAGCGAACCGAAATATGTGGAATGCTTTTGTACACTTATAAATCCAGGGATAATGTGTACAATTCCATTACTACTTTAATGTATAGAAACAAACCACCCAAATAGTGAAAATGTTCGCATTACTTTCCAAGTAAAGCCACAACAGCATATCTTATAAGGCCCTCACAATGGGATTTTTAGTTTCCTGTGCAAAGGTTAAAATATTGAGGGCGGCACTTTTTCATTTGTCATTCTTTTTTCAGGTTGCAAACATGCGATCAAATTTTCCACTTCCAATGCATATCACTAGATTTTAAACACACACGATACAGAAACGACCACTCGCAAGTAGGTACCACTCCATCTCTTTCCCGTTGTCGAAAAAAATAATAACAGTGATACAGTTTGATTGGAGTGGATAAGTAATTGAAAAGGTGTTAAGGGTTGTAAATTAACTCCAATTGTCAGCATAGCAGTGCTTGCTGATGCAATTTTTATCCTGGTATACTGAAAGTTTCTTCATCACAAGTTGAGTATTTGGGGAAAGAGTCATCCTATTAAATCGACATAATCAATCATTTCTCTGTGAGAAAAAAATATTGGAAAAATACACCTGGAAAAATTGAAAATATAGAGCTCGCATTATAAATACCACAGGCCAAAGTAACTATTGGTTTCTACAGCGTTAGAAATAGAAAAATAATGTGTGGTAATTCCGACTGAAATACCAAAGTAGAAATTTGGATAATCTGCCAAAAATTTTAGTCATCTGTAATTTTTATGTGTTCAGTATCGCCTTTACATTTTAAATGTCAAATAATGAGCCTTTATGGAAACTAAGGTCCTCATGTTAAAAAAAATTGTGTAAAGTGGGCACCCATCATGTGAGCACAAAGTCCCTATGACAGTGCGTACAACCATTGAAACACAAGAGAGTCAAAACACCGGAGGGGAACATCCAAAAACCGTTCCAGAAACCAGCCAAAGTGTCACTTTTGTATGAACATCATTATTTTGACCATTTTGATGGATGGGCAATTGTTGTTGCTATTTTTGGATTTTGTGTTGATACACAAAGAGCCAAAAAACACCAGAAGCATCTTAAAAAATAATTATTGACCATTTTGAGCCCAAAAAATGTTTGAATCGGGATCCAAGTAATTTTCATCAACCATTGACACACAAAAGGAGCTAATAAAACACTTGAAGTATTAGAAACCTCCATGAGGGTGAAATTTAATTTTAAGAAATCATCATTTGACCATTTGGGACAGAAAAGGCCAATTTGAGTTTCAGACAATGCTCAACAAACCCATTGATACACAAAGGAGCAAAACACCAGGAACCATCAAAAAACCATCTGGGACCATCCAAAAGTGTCCACTTTTTCTTAAAATCATTATTTTGACCTATTTTGACCCCTCCCCCCCCCCCCCCCCAAAACAAATCTGAATTGGGTTTCAGGCAATGCTCATCAACCATGAAACACACAGCACACCACAGGCCCACCCCCCGAAAACACTGGGAACCATCAAAAAACATTCCAGGAACCATCCAAAAAAGTATCCACTTTCTTGAAAAAATCACTATTTGACCAATCTACCAAAATAGCCAATTTGTGTTCCACACAATTTGATCAACAACCATTGATAACAAAGGGATAAGAAAACCCTGGGAACCCCATCCAGAAAACAACTGGGACCAACACCAAAAGTGTTTACTTTTATTTCAAAATAATTTTGATCATTTTGGACCAAAATAGCCAATTGGGGTTCAGGCAATACTTATTAATAAAGGAACCAAAAAACCCCTGGGGGGAACCATCCGCGAAGGGTCCACTTTTCTTTAAAAATTATTATTTTGATATTTTAAATCACAAAAGCTGATTTGGGTTACCCGCAAAGGTCACAACCTATTGATTACAAATGATCCAAAACATAGGGAACCATCCAGAAACAGCTGGAACCATTCAAGTGTCCACTTTGGTTTCTAAAATTGGTTATTTACAATTGTTATTTGACTATCCAAAATAGCCGATTGTGAGGAAGATTGCCATCAACTATCGAAACACAAGTAGCCAAAAACACCGGAAACCAGCCAGAATCACCAAAAATGCTCCATCCCCTCCCCCACCCATCTCTCCATATTTCCCGAAATCTCTCAACCATGCATCCTGGTCTTTGAAATATCACGTTTGAAACTGATCAACCAATTTATTTGTTGTGTACCTACATTACAATACAATGCTCCTACTTGACTTGCACTACTGAAAAGACCACCCATTTTGAGTTCAAGTCTTTGTGGTTTACCGCCCGACACGCCAAATCTTCCGACTTTTAATAAAATGTCGGGTGAAAAGTGTTGTAGGAAAAGATTTGTTTAAAAGTAAATTCTGAATGAAGCTTGCTTATAAAGTAGTATTTTGTAAGAAAAATTTCGAATACTTGGAAAAAAATCTGGAATCTTATGGAAAACACAATTATAATGAATTTCATGAAAAATAATGAATTATTTGGGGATATTGGCATTTACAGGCGGGCGGAACAGGAAACTAAAAATTCATGTGAAGAGCTGACATAAAATACGAAATGGGTGATTTCTCTAAAACATCAGAATGCTTTGAGTTTACTTATACTGAAAAGTAACTCCTAAACCAGGTTCCCATGAATTTTGGCTGATGAAAGCGAATTGAAAATACCCCTTTTTTAAAGTAAATTGTCATTTTTTTCTCACATTGTCTGTGTGAGAGGACGCCAATGTATTTTTTACATCCTGAAAAAGAATTAGTTTCTTCTGGCCATGGATCCTATTTTGGGGACCAAAGGGAATGCGGATCCTGGGTATATAGTTGTTAAAGCCCAGAGGGGGTTTGACATCCCAAAATGTATGTCCTTAATCCTGTACCATAATGAACCAGAACATATTCAGTAGTTAGGGATAAAAAAGGCTCATTGGAGTTAAACTTTGTGGGTGAAAATGTGTTGTGTAAAGTCAGGGGGTTTTTATGTGTAGAAAGGATTTTTGTGTGATCATGTGGCCTTATTGAGGTGAAATTTTGAAATTTCCCAAAATAGTGTACGTGGGTGGACCTATAAACCCTCTGTGTTTTTAAAGCATTAGAAACCACTATACAATGAGTAAGAGTGTGTCTTTCTAGATGGTATATGTGTCTCTCCCACAATGGAAAAATATTACAGCAATCAAACAATTTAATGTGTGTTCGGTATAGGCTTCTTTTACCGGCTCTGAATTTAAATGAACAGCACAATCATGTTATCGCACATGGTCAAATATGCTTGTTAAAATACACTCTTGGCACCAAGTCAACCTAGTCAAACTTCTGTCACCATGCAATATAACATGGATTATGTTAAAATACCCAGACATCATTAATAAAACCTTGGCCCCTATGCCATTGAACTCAACTACCATGATTTCCTTGTTTGCCTGGGGGTTGGGTTCCATCCAGACACGGTTAACACCTTCAGACATGGTGTCATGCGACTTTCCTTGCTCCAGGGGTTGGAAGAGGTAGGAGGGGTGGGTCTGCTACCTGGCATGATGTATTCGAGGGTGTGCCAAGCGACTGGAATTAATTAGCCTCACCTTTGCTGCCGCTTACGCTCTGAAAATAAAGCCGCAACGTTTTTGTTAAAGAAATTGAACATTCAAGGTTGTTATTTTGCAAAAACAATGTAACGCCAATTGCCAAGCCAGCTGAGCCCCAAGTTTTTGCATCATATAGTCAAAATCAGGCTATTTGTGCATACCATATTTATTACCTATAATAAAACCCCCCCGCCATTAAATGCACCTTTTTTATGGACAACCAAACGACAAACATTGATCATTGCCATATCAGAGTAAGTTTAAAACAAGCATTTGCCTCATGTCACATCCTAAACAGCATAGACCCCTTTACACACTGCAAAATTGCTTATTTCGACGAAGATTAGTGTACACCACTACACTTCCACACTAGCAGAAACTACAAAGATGCTGGAAAACAAGTGGCCTACTGGAAATATGGCCTTGGTATTGGAAACCAACACGCATAACCTCTTAATTCAACGAAATGTGCGTACACACTAGTAGATCTCTTAATCGAAATAACCTTTCCCTTAATTGAAAGAGAAGCTGACTTTTCTGTGGTGAATATAAGCAAAAATTATCTTCGTGGAAATAAGGGAAAGAGCGTACACACTATACTTGTTAACTTTTAATCTTCGTTAATGCTTAGTTGAATTAAGAGATTTTGATAGTGTACGGGGGCATAGACCAAAACCCCATTTAAAATTCCATACTTCCATTCAGTTTGTCATACTATATTCAAAATTATAATGAAGAACTATTAAAATAAAATAACTTTCTGCATGACCATTCTTTTACAGGATAGATGAAATTTGCAAGTGATATTACGCCCTGTTAAATACTTAAAACACACTCTTTACATTACACTGTAGGTACTATTGTAAACCTTACATGTGAGTTTTACGCTGAATATTTTGCTTTGAGATAACATCCCAAGTAGATCTTGTAATTTGATTGGAGGATTGTGTCATTCAATAAAATGATATTAACTGCATGAACATCACATACTGTGCATTTGGTTCCATTCGGCGTGCATTTCGTCCATACCTTGTTGGTCTATTGCACGCCTCAAGCATCGCTTCACAAAACACAGGCCACTTTACAGATGCACATACAGAAAGAACGTTTCTCTGGCTATGATGACAATATTATGATAGTGCTGCAGCCATTCTCAGAAGTGATGTAACCTTGTGTATTTGCCAGAGCAGAAGATCCCTTGGGCGCAACTTGTTTCAGATTTTGCCTGAAAGATGTGTTTTCAGAGGTACAACCATGGGGTTTTCTTCAGGACCAAGTTGTTAAATGCAGGAGTGAATATAGAAAGTTTAGGAGAAGGAAATGAAAGTCACATAGGGCTTGTCTGGCTTAGGAGCTAGACTCGGGGGCTGCATTCCTTGGCTACCTAGGCCTATGATAGGCTAGGCCATTTTAGTGTAGTCAACGTAATCTGGCTTAATGACAGGATCTCCTTAGATGTTAGATAAAACAAATAATTTTTCATTTGTGCAATGGAAAGAATATTTTCATTTGTTGAAAGTGAAATGAGCCCGGGGGAATGGAAACATTTTTATCTTTCAACCTCATAAAAAATAATTCTTACCATTCTGCACTCATAAACATTCATTAACTTGCATACCATCAAAATGCAAACACCCACTCCCTTGGAAAATGCATTGCCATGTGGCATTGGTTATAGTAGAGTATATTCCTATACCTCCTTTGTTTTGTGTACACTCAGTGATGTAGATGAATTTTCCATGGTCATAGTCACTAATTTGAAGGTTGCTCATTTATCAAAATGAGGAATTAACTTTGCAAACAAAAAAAATAAAATAAAACTGAAAGAACATCATGAAAATTGGCCAAAAATGCATTAACAATGAGTTAATTTTACAATCTAAAGTAAGACATGTAAAATTGAGTATCAAATAATCCAAATTGAGGGTTTTTTAAACTGAAATTCTCATGATGGACACATGTGTGCAGCCAAGTTGACAAAAGCGTCAAGTATATTCAAGTTCCAACATGTGTATTTCCACCTGAATCGGTTTCTTTTTCCAAAACTGGTACTGTTACCATACTTTGTTGAAAAGATTACTATTTTTGGAAACCTTGAAGGATACTCTAGGGGGTTCATACTGCATTGGCATAATTGCATTAATATGGGCTCTGGTAAGTGCTTATGTAAGCGAACATAGCAGGGCAGGCGCTTGGAATAGGTGTATATGCTGCTACATTTTATGATGTCATGGTTGTTGATTTGTAAAGGTAGATAGCTATCAAAAATTTAAAGCATATAAGACCATTTTCCCAACATTTGTACTACAGCCTTAATTGTGTGAGAACTGAGTCTATACCCTGCCAAAAAATGTAATAATGACCACATGGCTTTCATAGAGTTCATTGGAGAATGTTAAATTGAAGGCAGTTTACATACACTGATGCCATAACAGTGCCTAGATTTAGATATCATGATATTGGTATACCAGGCCATGACTCACTGTCATGATACCAACTTCATACTGAAAGTACCCACAGCAAGTTGACTCCGATTAAAATTATATTGTTTCCAGTCTTCATCCCAAAAAGTGTCTTGGGCTAAAAAAAAACAATTGCAACCAGTTTGTTAATATACTCGTTCAATCTCAAATTTAAGGGTGACATCCCTGCGAGTGTTAGGTTTAGTGCCCTAGAAATGCATACGATAAACATCAGAATTTTCAGCATTACACGGCTGCGAATACAGGCGGCACAGTCAAAAACGCTACCTAAAGGGAATGCAGAGTCGCATAAGATATATCACCCTTTAACGTCGCCTCAAACTCAAGATCGAAAAAACTAGTTTAGAGTTGGGGAGTACTTCTGTTTTTGAGATAATGGGATAAGCAGTCCAAATTTGGCTGTGGTCATCAGGGCCAGGACATTACAAAATAAATGTTAGAAGTGCTTCCGAAACCAGGTGTAAAATAGGTCTGATAACAAGATTATGGGGTGTACTATTTCTGTAAATGAGCTTTGAAAATATGTTCATTGGGAGTTTAGCTAAGTTTTCAAGCAGAGACTTTGTTTAGACTTGAAGAGAGGTGGAATAACCATTTAGCTTTGAATTGCTATATAGATAGTGAGTCTTAAACATACGTCAGATGGTTCTTAGCCGTGTGATGAGACGAATACCCCGGCTCGGGTCAATCGAAGGGGCATAGTAACAACGGACTGATCGATTTGAAAAAAACAGGGTAGTTGTTGGTTAAAACCTATCCTGTTTTAGTAATCTATATAGTAAGATATAGCTTCTTATTTTGAATGTACAGTGTTAAAAGAATGAGGTATTGTTTTAGCCCGCCGTGTAGCATTATAGTCGTAAAACAACGAGCATGCCGAGTTGTTTTACTTAACATTAAGTGCTAAAGGGGGGTTCCAATTACCCAAAGATTTGTTTTTCGGCGATTTCTCAGGCGTGAAAATATTTTCGAGCTTAAGTTTTTTAATTGTGGAACTATTGTGCGCTTCTTTCCATAAAAAAAATTACTAAAACTTTCTAGCCAGTAAGAGATACTTAGCTTGGGTCCTAGGACCCCCCATTAGGCACCAACGGACGTGTGATTTTTATAAATAACAATTAGCAAACCCCGTTGCCAGAAATATTTTTCTGCTGATGTATGTCAAGCATAACAAAATTAATACAATCAGAAAAAAATAATACCCTTTGTGTGCTGAAATATTGACGTTCCCTCATTTGAGCGACTGCGCGCCATTGCTATACAAACGTATGGCAAATAAGTCGCACACCACGAAAAAACAAGAATGTACAAAATGTAATGTTTGGTTATGCTTAATGATATGTAAATTGGTCCTTCTAAGCAGCTATAAACATCCAACTGCTTTGCAATGGTATGCTGTGGACGCAGCACAAAACAAGTTGTCGCGAAAAAGCATGTTACTTTTGAGCGATTTTTCCGCATTTCGAAACAATGAGTGCATAATTTCAGACGATAAAACAGGAACTCAAATATATTGCACCTTTGGCCTTGTTATGCCCCTCAAAGGTGGTAGATGCGTTTAATTTGAAAATTCCATCGGAAAGTGGTTTCTTAGGGGGGGGGGGTTCCATGGACCACCCCTATGCACCAACGTGAGTGAAAACCCCTTAGGCCACCTTAGTGTTAAAATAATGGGCTGTCACCCATGTGATATGACATAATACACGGCAGAGGCTAAAAACAATACCTTTATTCTCTAATGTAATTCATGATTTGAACACAATGAGGAGAAAAAAAAAAAGAAATCATGTAAATCTATATAATAACTTCCATTCTGCTACTACCTACCATCTACATTTACTTAGTAACTCTGGCACATACTTAATTGTTGTCTAGTGCACTAGCCTCTGCTCCACCACGTGGTATTCAGTTGGCACAGATCCATGCAGCCAATGCCCTTTTGCCCTCTGAATCACTAAGCCAAGTGTCAATTGTATATGAATTTAGCTGACAAAGTCCTTTTTCCCCAAAGGTACTCTCTATAATACATGCTGGTTCCACTTCTAACAAGAATAGTCTTTTAAAAAGACAACCATCGCCTAGCGAGGAATTTATTAATGCCTGTTAGTGAATCACTAAGAATGAGTTCATAGGAAACCCTCTCGTATATTTAGAAGATGATATAACCACAGTACATGTCTAATATTTCGGCATCACCCATACTCCTGCATCAACCTTTTAATTTTGAAATCCACTGTTTTGAAAATGCAGCCTTTATACAAGCCATAATCCATTAATAGGTGAGTGCCCCTGTTATCAAATAATTCTAATATTTTAACCACAGTCCATTGCAGACCGAGATTACAAATTTACTTTACGGAACATTTCAAAACATCTTGACACTATGAGGAATGAGTAATCAACTCCTCGTGGGCACAGTTCAATACTTTCATTCACAAGTGTATTTAGAAAACACACCCCTGAGTGTTTGTGTATAATATATGATACTAGAATACACAAGATCAGATCATGTCCATGAATGTACAAGTACAACTACCCCACTGAACGTCCCTTAGGTTGCAGAGCAATATTGTAACTCACATAGTGTGTGCTATCTGGGCATTGTACCATAAGGTACTCTCAAAACCATAGGTCATATCATCCATTTACATGTCAATGAACTGACCACTGTGATGGGTGGGCTATCATCCAATCAAAAGTGTTGTTTCTAGTTCCTCCTTAGGAAATGTAAATGATTTCCTAGTAGGCATATACCCATGTCCTTAATAATTCGTTAAAATAATGGAACCATAGGACTTTGCACTGGCGTACATGAGACCCACCTCACTCCACCTCTGTGCATGACTGTGATATTCTTCTGCCAATCATTTGCTTGCTACCATATGCTAAGGGTAACTTGCAATGTTAGTGGTCTGGGGCCTTTTATCATTCCGATTTTTATCATCTTCGATGGAAAAATATGGTCTCAATAAAGTTTGTTTGGGGGGGGGGTTTTTGCAATGGTTTTGCAAGCTTACTAAGACCTCGTCTAATATGTTAAAAATCGAGACTCTTTGGGTGAAAGTGACCCTGCCTGGCTCCCGCCCAATCCTTGCTGGTATTGTCTATGGACCAAAATATATTGCAACCCAATTCTTTGCAGATCTTGAATCGGTGCTTACTGAAGTTGATTGTCTTAGTATATAGCAGCAAAAACATACCTGCTGAATCCTTGTTTGTATAGGTGACTTGCAATTGTGACGTGGGATCTAAAGCAAATGAATGGGAATTGGAAAAAACTTAGCTCCATTATGTTACAACTCTATTTTAAATACCCAGTCATAAAGGTTCCTACCAGAAAACTCAATTACCACAAAACCTGTATGGATCATGGTTTTGGACTTCCCTCCTGATTATTAGCTAATTCATGGTGCTACTGTGTTTGCTGCTTTCAGCGCCATTGGTCTGGTTTATGCTCTGAGGAAGTTGGCAAAACCCGTTAGGGGCCTGGCTTCGTAAGATCAACGCCAGATCGTATCGTAATTTTTATTTCCCAATAGTTTTTTCTAGATGATCTTATTACAAAGTGTCCATGAACCCATTGAGGTACTGATGATCCTAAACGCTTGGAGTAATTTTTTGAGGGTCTTTTTTATTTCCCTCTGTGACAAGCAATGCCCCCTTTAAAATATGACAATTCCAACAAAAACCTCCACGCCTGGTTTGATGATGAGTACCATGTCCCTTAGAAAAATCTTCGTCACCTCAAGTCCAATTGCCCAAACGCCAAATCGGCAAAAGACTGGCAGGTTTAAGCACTAGAAACAAACTTCACAACTGGCTAAGAAACTTAAAGGGAATACTTGAATGCTCAATTAAGATGCTGGGCCAGATTCGCAGAAATTATGGAAAACAGTTAAAACTGTCTTCCGTAGTCAACATTCTCCCATCCACATGTCCCATGGCCGTGACAATGTAATTAATGATGACTTTGGCATTGCCAATGAGTTGTTTTTAATAATTTTTTTTCGAACATAGTTAAAAAGCTTGCCGAAGCCATTCCCGTGGACAATGGATCGGACCAACCATGCCAATGGAACAATGGTTACCAGGAGGGCACAGTTTCTTTCCCTAGAATTCTGGTCCGAGGAGGTATCAAATATTCTAAGTAGTCTTGATGGAGGTAAGGCCACAGGGCTTGATAACATCAGCCC
>JAMKCH010057821.1:0-12983 GCA_023653785.1 Ophioderma brevispina
CTCTTGGCTTACGGCAGGGGTTTATCTGCCAAAATACAGGGTATTCGAAAAGTATCTTGCCAAAAATTGCGAGCCTACGTCGTTTCCTACTGAACCATTGGATTAACCCGGTAGATTCGGCACCGGAATTGGCTCGAGCGATGGAAAGTAGAGTTTGACGGAGGATGGATGCCAAGAAGTTGCCTTATCCACTAGTTCTGGCTTGTATGAATGGAAAGTATACCCATTCGGCCTCACCAATGCCCTCGATCTTTGAGAGACTCATGGAGAGCATTCTTAGTGGCCTCCATTGGGAGATTGCTCATATATTTAGATAACTTTATTGTCTTTGCCCGTTCAATTGAAGAAATGTAACATATGCTGAGACGTCTGTGAAAGGTTCAGATATGCCACCTCAAGTTGAAGCTGCCCCAAGTGTGCCTTGTACCGAAATGAGCAGTACCTTGGACATTTGGTTACCAACCATGGCATCAACGGATCCTGAGAAGCCCAAGAGTATTAATAGCCAACCCCCTAAAACACAGACTCTGCATCGCTCTTACTACAGAGTTTTATTTGAAGGATTGCGAGAAAATTGCTGATCCCGTGCACCAGGTCACTGGAAAGAGAAAGCGGTTTTTTTGTTTCAGATGGGGCGCCAGAGTGGCTGGAAGCCTTTGAGGACACTGATGAAAGATTGACCTCCCCTCCCCCCAGCCATTCCTTGCCTTTACAACACGGGATGACGAGTTCGTGTTAGACACGGATTGCCAGCTGGGTTTGCACTTGGTGCTTGTACTTCACAGATTCAAGGAGGCCAAAGAGCATTTTATCATGTATGGAAGAGCCTGACCAAGGAACAGAGGCCATATGCACAACACACCGTGGATTGCAGTCCATAATCAATTTTTTAAAGAAATTCAGTTATAATCTTCTTGGCCGTCCAGTGAAAGTGAGAACTGAAGGCTTTCAAGGTTTCGGCTCATTGAACTTTAGCGATGAGGTATGCGGACAGTTAGCACATTGGAAAGAGATAGTGGTGTGAGTATCAGCTGAAATGAGCATCTCATGGTAGAAGAAAGTCACCAAAAATACCGACTCTCTCTAGCAATGTGGGAATCTTAATGTTGAATTTCCTCCTAAGACCAGAATTGCAGCGTGAATCGAACAAGTAATGAAACAAGAAGCATATATAAAGAACCTGCTAGCCAATATGATCTTAAACAAGGGTCAACTTGAACAATGATCAAGCCAAATGATTCAAGACACAGTGGGGATAGAGCCCAGTTAAAAGTTGGAGGGGCCATGCTTTAAAGATGAGGCATTGCATAGACCTGTGGCTTTTGAATAACAGTGCTACTCCTAAGCCAACGTGAGAAGAGATTTCAGATGCACCTCCAGCCATAACAGGACATATATAGTAATCTTATGGGCCATTACTAGAGTAAGAGGAGAGGAATTCTCACCAGGAGTTTGGAAAGATGCAATGGTAAGGCGGGGACGAAGTAAAGTGGCTTACGAATTTTTGCCCTGATGGACTTCGTTATACTGTGCTTTACCAGGTTAAGTAGTAAGTGCTTGTATGGTAGAATTATCTTATGATTGCGAATAGTTAAAATATTTTAAACAGATATTCACCTCTTACCAAACACAAAGTCATTTACAGGAGGCATGAAGATATGACTTGCCAAAACAAACGCGAAAGTGGCTAGCTGTACAAAACTTAACCCTCTTATTTCTCAATAGCACACGGGGGATTATTGGGGACTTTTGATATGTTGCTCCTTACACAGCAGAAAATTTCCTGAAAAATATCAGCTTTTACCTATTAATTCCGGGTGTTTTTTCGATATATCTTGGGACTCGGCGAAAAAATACAGCTCCCGCTGCATAAAACGATGCAAGTATTGCACTGTATTCAGCATACAATAATGGTAGCACACTACAGAAGTATATATGTAGCTTCTCTACTTTTTTAGACCTAGGCACATACGTAGCCTCCACATGATTGCATTGGATCACTTAAGTTAAAAAAATCAAGAGTTGAAAAGAATGATGGGGGAAGAAGGGTGACCTGCAGCAAGCAGGCCTGGAAACGTTTCATCGTCCTTCAACGCAACGACTTGACGCCCCTTTAATTATGGCAGAGAGCCCAGAAAGAACACTATGATATACATTGGTGATTAGATTATTATTAGGCAACAAATCAAAATTAATGTGTCCACAGAAAATTCTTTTTTTAAAATGTTAACATCCATATAGAAAACTTATATGGCCAAATAGCTCTTTTAGCGGCCATTGTGAAATAGAAGGAGAGAAGTACTGTAGCGACTTTGACAGTGATAAACAATGTATTTATTGGGTCCAGTAACACAATTTCTTAAACATACAAAAATACTGATATAGTGCTGATTCGACTATTAGTAAGGATAACTTGTACTTAGAATAACTTAAAAAATATACGCTTTACAAATAATTATTGAAACACATAGCGAGTGGTTTCATGAAAACCGGAATTATGCTAAACCATAAAAATGAATTTAAAAGAATTTTGTTTGACCATGCGCTACTTAAAATTCCCGCTAGTATATCGTTTTATGCGATACCGCCGGTATTACACTTACGCAGAATTGCCATACAGGAAATACAACTTATGAAAGCGACACGTGTGAAGGTGGATGAAAGTCATCCGTGCCGTCTAATCATTTAAACTCAAACCACAGCTCGGGAGCTGTCTTCGATTGTGATTGTACTTTAAAGGCTCGGTCAGATTTTTTGAATCGGGGAAGGGCAGCATGGTCACCATGAGCGGTTGGAAGCCCCGTAAGCCGATCCCGGTGGGCGCACTCAATCTGTGATACTGACCTAATGATCGGTACCAAAAACGCGGACAATTATGGCACGCGAGAGCGGACATAGATGTGAACCCTGTTGTAATACAGTGTTGCATCCAATTCATGTATCACAAATAATATCCAAGGGGATAGACACCATACCGATGGGGGAACCATTGTCATATAACCACCAAGGCGTGCCATATTGGTCCGCGTTTTTGGCAAAGCTTGGTAACGATTATGCGGTCAGTGGTGCCGGTTGAGTGAGCCCCGGGTGTAGCCCGATGAGTTTGGAAGCGGTATCCGATGAGTTGGTGCGCAGTTGGAAAGTGGGCGGCAATGGTATTGCTCTAAACAGTGAGAAGATGCAAACCAATTGGACATGTTAAATAAGATATGCTCGGCGACTCAGAAAGATAAGTGCCGACTTGACACTCTTTACAGCAAACATGTACCAACTTTGTGTGTCGTGTAAGGTCTGCGACTGATCGGGGATTTGAACATGTGGCATCGCCGATTAAAAAACATGCTGATCTGTGAGTTAGCCCCAGTCACACTGGGAGATACGACAAGTTACAACTAGATGCGACTAGTTACGATTGGCAAACGCAAGCAATCTTCGGCAATCTTAAAAAGGTGTCTGGCGTGTGCCATGATTGGCGGACGATCGCGGGGGCTGTGGCAGGTAGTTCGCACAGTCCCTCCTGTCGCAGACGAGTTTCGGTCATGTTCAAAAACCTTTCGCGTTAAACCAAGGTTGGAACCTCGAATACATCGCCTACAATGGCATTTGGTAGTGCGATGGTTGGCACGTCAAGTCGTATGTAGTAGTCGCCGGGATATGATACGATTGGTGGTCATTGTTTTAGAGTGGTGCGATTATAGCACGAATTGGTGGAAGATATGTCGGACTATCCTGCGAGTGCTGCGTTAATCGCACGTATTAGACCAAATAGCGCGCATGTTGAGGACCGTTGTGCCGCCAACGTGTCACCACCAAGGACTGTTGTGCCACTGTTGTTCCACTAGTCTTGGTTTGTTTCGGGTTGTGTTTCGTGCCATTTATCGTAGTTGATCGTATATGAATTTTGTAGTGTGACTGCTACACACGATGGACACCAAAATCTTACGATGGCCTGGCGCTCGCACGATTTCTCACTCGCGGGCCATCCCAGGCAATCGCCTCTCCAGTGTGACTGGGCCTTTATAGGACGATGTCGGCCTACTGAAAGCCAACTAATTCTCACCGTGCATGATTTGGGCCAAATCTTTGGTCTGTCGGACGCTTCGGATATGATCATATTGGATTTTTGAAGCGTTCGGACAGGTCCCTCACAAAGGACTCCTACATAAACTCAATACTTACGTATAAATGGTAAAACACCATTACGGATTCAACTTTCTTACAAAAAACGCAAGCAACGGGGAGTTGTGCAATGGTGGACAACTCTGGGTGGTTGGTCATGTAAAATCGGGCGGCCGCAGGGCACAGTCTCTTAGGCCCCCTTTTGTTTTGGTTTATTACATGACATCCCCAAAACCCATCACGTCCGAGGTTCGCCTTTTTGCGGATGACCGCGTTTTGTATAGACAGATTAGAAATCCTTGATGACATCAAACAGACTCCAACTGATCTCAAAACACCCTTTCCACTTGGCAAACACACATGGTAAAGCATTTTAATGACTACCTGACAGCCTCATTAATATCCAAGACTCTAAGTTTTCAAAACCAAGTAACAGCTCATAGCAGAAACAACCACCTCTCGCGACTAGTTGGCCATGCGGATCAAGGAAAATTGTGTCATTGGGTTACATACTTAGGAGAATGTAGAACCCATTTTCCACTATAAATAATGATAAATTTTATAATTAAGGAATTTAGGGTTTATGGCAATTTTAAAGGCTGCACATTTTCATGAAAATGGATAAAATGACATCTCAATTTCTTTTCTGCATAACAGTGATCAAGGGACATACACTATGCGACATTGACTCAAGCAAATAATGACATTATTGACAAAGCAAACCACCGGCTATTCAGCGGACAAAGCTTTTCAGATTCCTGTGTTAGTTGGAACTGCAGAGCCTTGTTACTGTCCATGCGTTGAATAGATGTCAGGACTGTTATAGACTAATTATCCCCGCCCAGATTAGGGTATTACGTTTCACATAGAAGTATCAAGTACGCAAATGATGCGGTATTGCCTGATTTCCGTCATGCAACTATGTGATGTTGTGCCAGTAGCGCAGGACGGAATCAATGCCAACTCCTTTGTTGCTGGGGCTTCTAATGAAACGTCTATCCAGTTGGATTGAGCTGGCATCGTTCGCGATAAAATAAACTTTGACGGTTCTACTGGGGTTTCAATAATTTTTGACTGTATATTTTCATCATTAAAGAAACTAATGTGAAACGAACTCACGGTGGATATGTTGCTTGGTAAGCTGTTGACCTAACATTTTGTGCAGAACCAAGATCCAAAACTTATTGCGGGACCTCATTAATATCAATGTACCACCAGGTATTTAGAAAAAATACAAAAGAGGGGTCTAGCGACCAATGCTAACAACACCGGGTAAATTGAAAAAAAAAAAAAAATGGGTGGTTACGCGGCAAGTTACTGTAAGTTAAGTTTTGTTGCTGCACAAAGATGTTGGGTCAAAGTCTGCCAAACAACTTTCTTCTGATTTTTTGTTCATCTTGGTCCTTTTCGGAAAAAATGATTTGCAATATATGGGCAAAGTAATGATGGCCACAGTAGAAAAGCTAAGATTTATTATTCGTGAGGGCGAGTATGTGTGCGTGTGCGTCATGAAAAAAAATAGCTTCATCTAATTCTGGTGAGGAGCAACTGAAATCCTTTTTATCTGGAAGTACAGAGAAATTGTTATTTCCAATACAGTTGAAAGTAATTTGTAGTGTTTATCTTCTGCCATACACGAGGCGGATATTTCGGGATATCAACAGTGCTTTATGTGCTCGAGCAATGGCTGCATTGATGTATATCAACTGGTTCACTGATATTTAGGAAAAGAAATTGTGAGATTGACTTTTAGTCTTGTGTTTGTTTCGGGTTTGTTTCGTGCCATTTATCGTAGATGATCGTAGATGAATTTTATAGTGTGACTGCTACACACGATTGACACCAAATCTTACGATGGCCTGGACGCTCGCACGATTTCTCAATCGCGGGCAATCCCAGGCAATCGCCTCTCCAGTGTGACTGGGGCTTTAATGACGATGTCGCCTACTGAAAGCCAACTAATTCTCACCGTGCATGATTTGGCCAAATCTTTGGTCTGTCGGACGCCTTCGGATATGATCATTATGGATTTTTCGAAGGCGTTCGACAGTGTCCCTCACAAAGGACTCCTACATAAACTCAACACTTACGGTATAACTGGTAAAACACATACATGGATTTCTAACTTTCTTACAAAACGCAAGCAACGGGTAGTTGTCAATGGTGACCACTCTGGGTGGGTCCATGTAAAATCGGGCGTGCCGCAGGGCACAGTCTTAGGCCCCCTTTTGTTTTTGGTTTATTTAAATGACATCTCCAATAACATCACGTCCGAGGTTCGCCTTTTTGCGGATGACTGCATTTTGTATAGACAGATTAGAAATCCTGATGACATCAAACAACTCCAAACTGATCTCAACACCCTCTCCACCTGGCAACACACATGGTAAATGCATTTTAATGACTACCTGACAGCCTCATTAATATCCAAGACTCTAAAGTTTTCAAAACCCAAGTAACAGCTCATAGCAGAACAACCACCTCTCGCGACTAGTTGGCCATGGGATCAAAGGAAAAATTGTTCATTTTGGTTACATACTTAGGAGAAGTAAACCATTTTCCCACTATAAATAATGATAAATTTTATAATTAACATTTATTGGTTATGGCAATTGTAAAGGCTGCACATTTTCATGAAAATGAATAAAATGACATCTCAATTTCTTTTCTGAATATCAGTGATCAAGGGACATACACTATGCTACATTGACTCAAGCAAATAATGACATTATTGACAAGTAAATCCACCTGGTATTCAGCGGACAAAGCTTTTCAGATTCCCCTTTGTTTAGTTGGAACTGCAGAGCCTTTGTTACTGTCCATGCAGTTGAATAGATGTCAGGCGTTATAGACTAATTATCCCCTCCCAGTTTAGGGTATACGTTTCACATAGAAGTCTCAAGTACGCAAATGAGGTATTGCCTTTGATTCCGTCATGCACTGTATGATGTTGTGCAGTAGCGCAGGACGGAATCAATGGCAACTCTTTTGTATGCTTGGGACTTCTATATGAAACGTCTACCCAGTTTGGATTGAGCTGGCCTCGTTCGCGATAAAAATAAATAAAGAATAGGTTCTACTGTGAGTTCAATAATTTTGACTGTATATTTCATCATTAAAGAAACTAATGTGAACAAAACTCACGGTGGATATGTTGCTTGGTAAGCTGTGACCTAACATTTTTGTGCAGAACCAAGATCCATAACTTATTGCGGGACCTCATTTCTATTCAATTTACCACCAGGTATTTAGAAAAATACAAAAGGGGGTCTAGCGACCAATGCTAACAACACGGGTAAATTGAAAAAAAAAATGGGGTTACGCGGCAAGTTACTGTAAGTTAAGTTTTGTTTCTGCACAAAGATGTTAGGTCAAAGTCTGCCAAACAACTTTCTTTCATGATTTTTTGTTCATCTTTGTTTCCTTTTCGGAAAAATGATGCAATATATGGGCAAAGTTAATTGAATGCACAGTAGAAGCCTAAGATTTATTTATTCGTGAGGGCGAGTATCTTGTGCTTTGCGTCATGAAAAATAGCTCAATCTTAATCTGGTGATGAGCACCTGAAATCCTTTTTATCTGGAAGTACAGAGCCATTGTTATTACCCATACAGTTGAAAGTAATTTGTAGTGTTTTATCTTCTGCATACCGAGCGGATTTACTGGATATCAACAGTGCTATTATTTGCTCGAGTCAATGCTGCATGATGTATATCAACTGGTCACTGATATTTAGGAAAAGAAATTGTGATGACATTTTATTCATTTTCAATCAAACTTTTGCACTTGACATCCCCAGAATATGTAAATGTATAATTAGACAATATTAACTGCGCAGAAATCAGTTACCAATGTCCTTATGCAAGCATCTTTCTCTCTTTGATCCCATGGAGTATAGTTTTTACATCTGCGCACTCACCACCCTTTGCGTTTTGCCCAACTTGGAGGTGTTGCAGAGTAATCCGTCAAAGTCGATTCAGCATCTTTTGTCTTGTTGAAGGCGGGGAAAGTCTCAAACCAATCATTCACTAATCACGTGATAAAAATGGGAAATTTTGCAAGTTTGAACAAGGCTCTGGTTGATTTTGAAAAATGTGGTCTTGTATAGTTAGGAAGAGGTTGGGTCGGGAGCTGTTTTCTATGTGACTTTACCTTAATTTCCAGATGAACTCCCTCATTGCGCACAATATTAAGCGGGCTCGAGCTTATACCCTACGCCAGTTCCCTCTGATTTTTGTGTGTTACCGCCTTCGGAGTCTGAGCTATTTTAGAAGCTGAACACTATGAGTTGCAATATGCTCATCCACCAAGGACACAGTTCAGTGGGTTATATTTTGTAAATGTATTGACTTGAATGATCTGGGTATTATACATCATACCCAAAAACCAGTGGGTGTATTTTCTAAATACACTGGTGAACGAAACTAGTGAACTGTGCCATGGGAATTGAGACTTTACTGGCTCGGAGTGAGAAGGCGCATGTGTAGCAATTGCCATTGACAACCGATTCAAAACAAAGCGTCACGTGTGAAGGTGTATGACGCTTTTGCCACACGAAAAAGAAAACTGCTGACGATTTTCGAAAAATTGCTTATCGGCACCAGTCTTGAGCAGTCTGGAAGTCTCACTGAGCCTTTAGCTAATTTTGCTGCCGTCTCACGAATATATACATTTAGAAGTGCTAAAGTTTATCTAAAATGTGTACATCAAATAAATATTATGTATTTAGAAGGAGATGACCTCTATGCATGATTCTAGCAGAATCTATGACGATTCGAAACTCAATTCAAATAAATATTATGAAAAATGAATGGGGCCAAAGGTCATATGAGGTCATGAAGGTCACATGAGGTCACCAACATGTCACCCCACCCCCTCCTTTCTACCAAGTTACATCAATTTAACCCTTACGGAACTCATACGGCATGCAATATATATATTAAGGGTTAACATTTTGACCACAGACACACACATTCAGACATACGCCTTCTGCAATTCTTGCAGACGACACAAACATGATTACATTATGTAGATTAGATTGGAGAGATAAATCTATCCGATAAATGCGTTGTATGTCAATCCGCGGTAGTAGTGGCGTCTTATCAGGGAAATGGAGACGCTGTTTGAGAATGAGAATAATAGTATTCGAACTCGGTGATATACCATTAAGTGGAACGAGGTCGTAGACCGAGTTCTTCCACGCAAAAGTAATGGTATATTCTATACACTAAGGCCTAGGTACAGATGCTGGTCAGCAACATGTTCAGTGACGTCAGTGGAGCAGATGGTGTAACCAGATTAACTACATAAAGGTGAAATATATCTATCAAAAGATAATACTGTATTGTTGTTTTCTTTGTAAAGCTGAAGATGGCGAAGTTAACATTGAATCGTTTAATATTGATATTTGTTTTCGTGTCTAGCACAAGTTATACAGATACAAATGGAACGCCATTTCCCGATGCAAGGTATGGTAAATGGGGATTTGGTCCTTGCCCTAGTATTTCCCAAATGAAGGATTTCAACGCAACAAAACTATTTGGAGGGAAATGGTATATGATTGCACAGTATTCCGACCCATATCTTACTGGACGGCGGTGTTCGCAGATACGGTACAGCGATGCTAACGAGGGTACCGATTTATGCAGGATCAAGATTTTACGGAATGGCGTGGACCGACTTACCAATGTTGAGTATCCGTCAAGCTGGTATTATTTACTACCAATACTTCTCAATACTATATCAATGTGCTCCGTAAGTGTAAACTTGACATTTTGATTAACGTGTACCATTACTTTTTTTCCGTCTGTCGTGCGTCTGCGTGTCTTAGAGTCTTCACATTTCACCATTAGTGCTATTTTGTAATTAAAGGTCCCAGGAAATGCAAATAGAATTGATGTGGTTTGTGTCAAGTCTACAAGGAGGGGCCAGAAAGCATTCAATATTTGGGTTGGTGATGACATCATTAGTGAAACTATTGATTTTCAGAGAGTAATAGAAAATTCCAGGTGACTGGTGTGAATCTATTCATGACACTGACTGAAAATCAATAGTTTCACTAATGATGTTAGTGGTAGTGTTTTCTTTTCTCTGGCCCTGTTTATTGGAATGGAATGTCCCATAAAGATTTGGAGTAGGTTTATCATCTCATTTAAGCATGAAAATGCATCTAAAATTATACTTTTTCCCCTTTTTTTATAATGTTTGCCTGCGATCAGGAATCGTTTTGCACTAACCAGGGACCTGTCCCCTTGGAACGACCGGGCTGGCTACACGCCTCGTGTTTTGCGACACTTAAGCTTCATCAAATGCAATCAACAGACAAGTTAGCGTAGTATTTTTAAATGCCAGACAAATGGGAATTACAGAGAGAACAAAACTTTGAGGTAAAATTTCTGGGAGCAATACAAGTAGAATTTATTACCCTTTCCAGTTGCACCAACTTTCCATACACTACCTCGTCTTTTATCTGATTTATTACTAACTCACCCACAAACTCTGTCTCTCAACCTGTTGAAAGTAAAACGTCCTTGACACTAGACTACACCTAAGATCCAGTTCCATTAGTGATCTCTGTTCAAAAGTAATTGATACATGAATGGTACTCTACTCTATAAAAATGGCACAAAGGCACACAGAAACTTTAGTCTCTATTCAAGTCCACCATGGCCATGCATGGGACATTATGTTTACATTTAGCTCTTTGCACCGTCCAGGGCCACTGTGGTCCAGGGCTGGCCTTCAGCACTGATACTGAGAGAGGAATATTTGAGTAGGGTATATAGAAAATTGTTCTCAATGTTCTAGTTTGCGATGCATGTTTCTTTCTCCACTTTGAAATATAATATGTTAAGAAATGCGGGTAAGCATCAGTAATGATCTCGTGTACTAGATTGTATCGTATATGTACTGATCGTTCCAGTGTACGATGCGCTAGTCTCATACCTGCTTTCTAGGGTATATAGGTTAGCCATGCATGGTGATGCTATCTTGTGTTTGGTGTAGCATGTAGGCATAGAAAAGTGTTTGCAGGCTAAATTAACACTTCGCGCCAAGGAAATTCTGTCATGCCCAGGCGCCTTGCAGTTTTCACAGATTTTGCCTCGGGTGAACAAACAAACAAAACAAACCACGGTTATCCATGTTTCTTTTCAGCTTGGCAAAAACATATCTTTGTCGGTTGTTGCCACAGTAAAAGTGGCACAAATTTTAGCCTCAAATTTGTGTACTCTTTATTCCATTCGTGCATTCTGTATGTAAACTATGTATTGCAGTACAGCTATATTATGGAATCGGGGTATGGGGCTGTAGATTTTGCCTGGAGGCAAGAACTTTTGATTTTAAGAAACAAACAAATAAAGGCATATATTTTAGTGCATTTAGGTATAACTGAAATGTGTCATATGAAATTCATTTTCATTTTACTTTTTAGGAACTTGACAAGACAAAATATTGAATGATTTATTGCAAGTTGTACTTTCTTTACTACAGGTATATTAGCTTTATCTGAGTTGCTTCTAGTTTTTGGCAATTTTTTGGCCATTTTTTCTATTTTGCCGGCAAAACCGAACCCTGCTGTCATGGTTGAAACAGCTAAATGATATTAAAAATAGTCACCCTTATTGTTATGAGATGACTCTGCACACCAATGCAAATCATTTTTTTTTTCAATTCTTTGTGAACAAATTTTGTGCTTCACAATTTACATAGTCTATCGCCCTTTTTTACGATCTATATATTTACATTTTTAAGCTTTCAGTTTCTGTGGCGACCTCGGTAATTTTCAATTACTTGTTTAAATGGCTCTTCAAATGACCTACAAATATTTGGGACGCCATCTCTTAAGCCACTGACTTATAGGTTATAACTTACACAGAATTGGCCGGGGTCGAAAGGGTTAAGCCTATTTATAATTGTTTAACCTCATTTTCTAATCCTCACGGCTTATGTACGACATGGCAAAGGGCGGCAGTCATCACCCAGTAGGAAATCAAATATGGGAATGATAGCAAAAAGCAATATAACGTATTAATATCAAAAATAATGTCAATATTCAGCAGTTAAAACACGTACGGTCCATATTGTGAATATGAACTGGACATGGCAGGAATCAATGAAATTGCAGAAATTTCCACAGTCCGTTTGGTTTTTGTGTCGTCTGCAAGAATTGCACAAGGTACACATGGATTACTCTGGTCGTATATCTGTGTGTGTCTGTGTGCCTGTGTTCAAAATAATAAAGGTGATCCACATTGCTCGGACGGCATATATTAAACTATATACCATTGGAAAGCTTATGACTTCAGGATGCCAAAAATATCTTTTCCAAAAATAATCGAGTAATATAGCCGCTATAAGCCAAAACCTAACCCTATATTTCGTTGCGATTTTACGCCCAAAAATACGCTTAAGCTTTCCTTCACTGACCTTGGCAAATTCGTGTGACGTAGGCGATTGCACAAGTCTTGTTGTGCAATGCATCTTGCAATGTAAAGGAACCCCAAATCGCTCCTCTTCTCCTGTTTTGAATTTCGCCAATATAGCGATAAATGTTGGTTGACTAGGTTCCTTGATCTCTGTAGATTGATAATTATAATTCCCGGCTTCATAAGTGTGCAAGAAATGTGAAAAAATCGCTTGAATTCTCATCGCTTACGATGAATCGTGAGTAGCGAGCAGAGCTCAGAGGCCGCTGTATTTACACGAAAGTGTGAGATTTTGAGCACCACTCATGCTCCTGGAGCATGAAAAATAAATAGCTGCCCTTTGAGTTAGTGAGGGAGATCTGCCCCTGGAGCATGGGTGGTGGTCAAAAACCGCGTGCGTATAAAGACACGGCTCTTCCATTGATTTACGTTACACCC